>JAQOTM010000567.1:57118-100254 GCA_029168755.2 Tillandsia fasciculata | reverse complement strand
GGGCATTTGAGGTTTTGGTATACTCTTTTGCTATTAACTGAGTATGCCTAGATCTTTAGTTGAAGCAGTCAAGAATCCGTGATATGCATTATGTGGTCGCATTATGTGAATGCATGACCACTATGTGGAAGATTGTAGACCTTGAATATGATTTTCCTTGGACTTTGGCTAAGAAAACTTAAGGGCTGCAATAAACTATTGTGATCAGATTTCCTGACTTGCTAGTGCTTAACATTCTTAGTTGGAAAAGTTCAACACATGCGAAGCTGTGTATATGACAGTTCCCTAAATTAATTTGAGTTAGATATAGATAATATACCTTAACCCACAGGCCTACGCAAATAGTTTGTTTCCTGAAACTCAAGCTCAATAAAAAAGAAAAATTTCAAGTGGATTTGAGGTTGATTGTGGTTGTGAGGTCCTTACAGGTATTATTTTCCTACTTGTTTTAGCTCGATAAATCAAGTTTAATTAGTAGGTTTCTACTTAAATCATTTTTTTGATTATATGAATCAGTTTTGAGTTTTGATTGTGCAAATAAAAGTTATCATTTGTTTTGATGCCTCGTGTTTCATGTTGTAAGGTTCTCAAGCTTGATATACCATGGGAGATTTACATGTCAAGTAAGCTCATTACTGGAACAGGCCTTCAGCTATTACGGCGCTATGACAAGAGAACTGAAAGCCAAAAGGCTAGTTTGCTTGATGATGTGAGTGTTGGTTAATTATTATATTCAGAATGTAAGCTATGTATTTTGCACATTTTAGCTAATTCAACAATTTATGGCTGTACTTCTGGCTCGGATAAATTAGTTTGTATTTCTTTATTACATGTTTTTTTTTTTTCTCTTTCTAATAATCATACTTTGTTTTCCTTCTGTGTCTTGAAGTTTCTTTACCTTTGAATTTAGAGATTTCTAGTCATGTTAATTGCAACTTCATAACTTGTGACAATATCAGTAGTCTAAAATTTGTTGTTGTTGTTGATTAATAGTTCAATTTTCTAGTCATAAGCTAGATTAGGTTCTGTATTTTATTATCAAAAATTTATTAGGTTCTCCAGAATTTTTTTTCTGTGATTGAAGAGTTTGAAAATGTTGAGAAGCTGAACCATTAGTCTATCAAGTTGTCAAACTTTCAGTCTTTACAGAATTTTTTGGTGGATTGATACATAATTTGTTCTTACGAGTTATATTGTTTCTATGAAAGCAGTTTGCGCAGATTATTTGGTTTATAGTGGCAATTTTGTGCTCTTATTTTATAGGATGGGCCAGCTTATGTTCGAATTTTTGTGAGCATCTTGCGTGCCATTTCTAAAGAAGAGGCAGTAGAATATGTGCTTGCTCTTATTGATGAAATGCTCACAGGTGAGAAATGATGCGGGAAAAAAGGATTACTGTTGAATCTATAGATTAATACTATAACAGTATTCTTTTTTCGTTTTGCAGCAAATCCTAAACGGGCTAGGCTCTTTCATGACAAGTCTCTATCGGGTGATGATATTTATGAACCTTTCATAAGTTGAGTTTTCTTGGGAATCCTCGAGTTCTTATTTCTTTACATTTATATTATTTGAGTAATGTAGTTAATGGAAAGATAGTCTTATCTTTAGGAATAGCTAATGATTTTCTCTCATTATATATAACTTACCATATGATTGACAACGTGTGCATACTTGGAAATGATTTACATATCAATTCACCTTCATTCAATTGCATTCCTCAAACCATAAACTCAGTTCCTATGTGCCTTTCAACAAGGGAAAAAAAAAATGGGATTTTTTTAAAAATAACCCTCTGAAATTTGCAAATTTGTAAAATGACCCTCTCAAAAATTTTTTTGTAAAACTAACCCTACTTTTGCCACCTCGGCGCCACGTAGGGCAGCCAGCGTGAAGGCGCTGAAGCGGCCAGCGCCTTCACAATATTCCTATGAAGGCGCTGAACCCCTCAGCGCCTTCATGCCTTGTGTTGAAGGCGCTGAAGGGTTCAGCGCCTTCACAGGATTTCTTGTGAAGGCGCTGACCGCTTCAGCGCCTTCATGGTGTACGCTGAAGGCGCTGTTTCATTCAGCGCCTTCAGCATACACATAACGCCTCCAGGACTTGGCATTTTTCGCCGCGAAATATGCCTAAGTCCTCAGTGTAAGCGAAAATTGGATTCTCTGTAGAGACGCTGAGCCAGTCAGCGTCTTTAGTGTTCTGAACTGAAGGCGCTGAGTGGCTCAGCGCCTTTACTGTAAAAACTAAAGGCGCTGAGCGGCTCAGCGCCTTTAGTTGAAAACACTAAAGGCGCTGAGCGGCTCAGCGCCTTTAGTGCAGAACACTAAAGGCGCTGACTGGCTCAGCGCCTTTACCTGCACCTACAGACAGCACTTAATATCACCTTAAAAAAATCCCAAATTTGTACAACAAGTTCAAACATTGACAAATAACATTAAAAAGGTAAAAACTACATTCACAAACAGCAATTGATCAACCAACAATCATTTCATAGCATCAAAAAATAAATTTACAAAAATTGAGGCTTGAGTAACATCAAAAAATAAAATTTACAAAAATTGAACTCAAAAGCTCAATTTTGAGCACGTCCTCGACCTCGACGTCCTCGCCCACGCCCACGCCCATGCCCTCGCCCTCGCCCTCGCCCACGGGGGACAGCAAGGTCGATGATAGGTATATCATCGAGAAGCTCGACTGCTGCCGACTGATCGAGCTCCTCGATGATACCACCCTCATCCTGTGACGCTATATGCTCGATCTCCTGTGGCGATGATGACCTTGGACGACGGCGTGAATATGTCGATGAAAATGATGTCCGTGAGACTGGCGGCGGGAGCGATGCTGACGTCGAAGGAAATGTCATCGGTGCCTGAATGGTAGGAGATGGAGATCGTGGCACCTGAAAGAGTGTAAATAGTTTGTTAATATGAATTTGAAATCTTAATTTGAATTCTATGCTAAATGGTACCTGATGACTCGAGGTCGCTCCCTCATTTGAAGGTCGGGCTGCCTCTCTGGCCGTAGGTTCAGATGGTACATGCTGTAGTACCATCTGAATATCGCCGCTCATTTCTCTCAAAGTCTGAAGAATAGTATCAGTCGGCGGTGGGTCGTCCACTATCTGGTCGACAATCGTTTGAACATGTCGTAGTGTGTCGGCCTGCATTATAAATTAGAAATTAAAATTAAATTTATATGAGGAAAGTTGAATATAGTAAATTTATATATATAAATTTTAATACCAGTGATCTCTCGACATGCCCACGAGGGTGGAAAGTCAGCGGAGGACGCTGTACTGGATGGGAAATCCATCGTCGTGTAATGCTCCAGTACCACTGCATGTACATGGATGCCGCTTGCAGTGGGTCCTCACCAGTAGCCGGGGCTTGATCAAAAATGTGATCAAGCCTCTCGGACCACCTCTCAATGTGGGCAGCATGAAATGCTATCCAGTCCTCATCCACACCCCCACGTCCTGTGATGCGTGGGATGGACTCCACATTGACAGGTATATGCTGCAGAACACCGAACTGCCGCATGACTCGATCTGGCACGTGCATCTCCACGATATGAAAGCATATCAGGACTGTCCGTGCACGCCAGACCGCTGAGCCATGCACACAGAAATCAGGTAATGTCGCTATAACCTGATCTGTGTAGGGCATCCATATAACCTGTTAATCGACAAAATTATTAGTTAATATAGAAGTGTTGAATAAAACATCTACATACTTAAAGTATTTAATAAAAGATCTACATACCTGCGCCTCTCGTTGCTGATCCAGCTCGTCTCTGTAGAACTCAATGTCACACGTCTTGACATTGGTTCCGTAACGCAGCCCTCCAGTGTTGCCCCATCTAGATTATAAAAACATATATTAGTTGCATTTATAATTGAAATACAAAAATCTACTTTATGAAAAAAAATATCTTACCGGCAACCCGTCGATCGAGCATCTCGGGCTGATCTAGGATGCGCGTAGGTCGGCCGATGTGAAGATGGTCCCAAGCCCAGATCTGTAAATTCACGCCAACAGGTTAAATTAATTAAACTAATATATATTACCAATATAAAGATAAATCTGAAATCGAAAAATCAGATTTTATACCTGCAATAGGGTAGCAAAACAACAGCATTCGGCCTTCCCGTTCATCGCGGCATCTGCTAGTGCCCGATATATATATGCCAGTGTCGCAGCGCCCCACGCATAAGCGCCGCAGATAGCAAAGTCAGCTAAAAGTGGTAGCCACTTTAGATGAACTTTGTATCCGCTGGGGTTTGGCATCAGACTACCGCCGATCTGATATAGCATATAAGCACGGGCGGTAGCTGCGACTAATCCGGCGGGGGCATCCAGAGGTATATCATGAAAAGTTTGATATAACCAATCAAGTGAAACCTGATACTTCTGGATGTTGTCAGGTAGCGCCCCCAATAACTCCATACACAGAGCACGATAGTCGAGGAGGGTGGAACCAGAGACCGGTGCACCATGCACACGGAGACCCGAGATGACCGCCACATCCTGGAGTGTGACGGTCATCTCACCGTGGCGGAAATGGAAGGTCTGGGTCTCCGGTCTCCACCTCTCGGCAAGAGCGCCCAGTAGAGCTTGATCCAGTACCAACCGTCGCAGTCGGGATAACCCGTAAAATCCCGACTGGCGAAGCAGGTCGAGTACCGCTGGATGATCAAGCTCCCACTGGTTCATCTTGCGGCCGTGCTCTGCGAACGGGACGGGACGATATTCCTGTAATGCAAAAAAAAAAATAGTTAGCTCTTACATATAAAATATAGTCAGCTTATTTATAATATTTGAGAAAATAAAAAATTATATCTCTTACCTCAGTGCTGATAAAGGCCGACCTATGGCGATGCTGGTGTACCAGTACAGACCCATCAACTGGCCCCGCGCCCTCGTGATCTGCCATCTGCAATTAGCAATCTACATATTAGTAACATGATTGATAGAAATAATTAAATATTAAGACAAGATAAATATAATTGTGTAAATCATACGCCGGCGTCCTCGTTGCGCTATTTCTGTATTCTGTGGACAAGTGCTCCTATAATGGCCTGCCTGCTTACAAATGGAGCATTTCCCTCGTTGGCCACCCCCCTCGTCCATTACATTACGAATATGTGTAGATCGTGGACGACCTTTCTTCCTTCGTAAAGGGGGCGGTACAATCGGGGGACCTTGGGGTCGTGGCCAGTGCCGTCTATCAGGAACAGGATGAAATTGTGGTGCGTACGTCGCACGATAGCAGTCTGTACTATACCAGGGTGAAGTAAAATTCTCGTATGGTAATCTCATATGTGATGTACTACAAACTGCTAAGACATGCGAGCAAGGTATTCCTGTTAGATATAATTCACAACATGAGCATTCGACATTTGTTCCATTGACGATCACTTTGTAGTCGAAATCTCCAGTTTGAACTTCAAATTCTGTGAGTCCAAATCTTACAACATTATGTGCCCGCGCCGTATCTAAATTTTCAGTAATCTGATTTTTTACTTTAGTGACAAAAGCGTCCGTCGATTGTGTACCGGCCACACGGCGACTGCAGAAATAGGTATTAAGCTTATAAAAAGTAGACGCAACAAAAGCTGTGATAGGCAAACCACGAGTGTCCTTAAGAACCCCATTTAAGGATTCAGAAAGATTTATAGTCAACAATCCAAACCGTCTGCCTCCATCAAATGCTCTTGCCCAGTACTCTTTATATCTGTCTAGATTATGGACCCACTCCCAAGCATCGTTATCCAACACCTTTAATTCTTCCTTCAGCTGATTATATGCCGTCGGTGTTGCAGCCTTTCCGATATCCCAGAATTTATTTAACAATATGTCGGTCTTGAAGTGCTTTTTCATGTTTGCTTTCATATGTCGAAGACACCAACGATGCGCGTGCCCTCGTGCTGGACGATAGATATCAGCAACTATTTCCTTCAATCCAGGAAATCGATCAGATATTAAACAAATCTCTCTATCACGGGTAACATAGTGACGCAAGTTATGCAAAAATCATTGCCAACTCCCGGCATTCTCTCCCTCACAAATTGCAAATGCCAAAGGATATAATCCATCATTTGCATCTACAGCCGTCGCTATCAAAGCATGACCTTCGTATTTGCCGTATAAATGTGTGGCATCAATACTAACCAACGGCCGACAATGTGCGAATCCATGGATCGAAGGTCCAAATGACCAAAAAACACGATTAAAGGTAAAAATGCCATCTTGCGGCCACCTATGATCCAGACGCCATAGAGTACCAGGATTATAATTCTTTACCATTGAAAGGTAACGAGGTAAGTCAGTGTACGATTGCTCCCAGCTCCCGTAAATAATTTGTAATGCTTTAATCTTTGATTGCCAAGCCTTCCAATATGTTATGTAAGTATGGAACTCTGCTTGCACCATATCTCGAATTTCTTTTGGCCTTAAATTAAGTCTAACTTTTAACACCGGAAGGATCAATTGACATATAAGGGTGGAATTACAGTTACGGTTCGCCGCATTCAGTATTGGAATTACACATGTGTGTGGACCAGCATATGTTTTTACCCTAAAATATGTCGTATTTTTGGGTACTGAAGCATGTAATCTCCAAGAACATTCCTCTACTAAGCATTTGACAGTGTACGTCGTTTTTGTAGATTTCAATACTTTCATTTGTACATTATGCTCAATATGCCACCGGTCTAGTGCATCCAATAAAGATGGCTTATCTTGAAAGACACGTCCAGCCCAACTCTCGTCGATGCTAGGTCGACCAGTATTGATTTGTCGAATATTAAGATCTGTATGATCTACAACATACTGATTAATCTAATTAGTATCGGAAATAAAACGATCCGGATGATCAATAAATTCATTTTCCTCGTCAGGATTGTCTACGTAATCATTGCTGATTTGTGGGTTGTCCACTTGAGTGTAAATTGCATTTGCAAGATCATTTAACCCTCCATCATGATTTTCATCTATATCTGGAAATGGAACATCCGGTTCGTCATCCTCACTACTATTCTGATCATCATGGATTGGTGAATCCTCATGATTAATATCACTATCACCACCCCTGTCAACATTATCACCTCCTTCCTCAACATTCGTATCAAATTCATTAATAGCAGGTGGATTCCAATGTTCATAGGAATTAGATAACCTGCAAATTTGGTAAACCTAAAATTCCAACATTGCCATTAATTTAAAACTTAACATTTAATTTATATTTGTACTTACCCCCAATCAGAAGGTTCTAGTTGTAAATGAGACATCCTTGGTTCAATACGGGAGGTCGTGCATTGTTCGCGTGATGTCGTGGCATGCGTGCGGTGTCCGCGTGAGGTCGTGGCTTGCGTGTGTCCGCGTGAGGTCATGGCTTGCGTGTGTGTGGTCGTAGGTGTCACACATGTGGTCGTTGGTGGCACACTACTAAACGAGCAAGGTACAACACTCTCAATCGGGTCATACTCACTTTCTCTGCAATGTATACAATATTTAAGTCCATTTAAATAATATGCTAAATGACAAAATTATTAGGTTGTTGTTCTATCCTTGTCATTCTGACACCACCTTCGTGTGGAATATGTTGATCACTCATTACATTGGCAGAAGGACCCAAATCAATATAATTGTGGAGCATTTGGGTGTAATAACCTTGCGGTTCAAAATTATCCGACGGTTGTAACTCTTTCTCAATGTATACCGTCACAACACCATGATGTTGACATAATCCTATCATTCCCTCCAATGATTCATCATCTAGTACTTCGTGAGCTAAAAATCCACCACCGATCGTGGGACAACCAATAGTAAATTTTAGACGAAATTGTTCGCTTGTACAATTTACTAAACGATACATTCTCGTCTCAAACCTACTATATGTACAATCAGAAGGTATCGCGATTAGCTTTTTTTGACCGCCGATATATCGTGGACCATTTCCATCGATAACTAACTGTCCATCCCAATGAACACTTATGGGCATGCGATTAGCCATTTCAACTACAAAACAAAATTTAACCACTTCAAAATACTACTTTTAACTTTACAGTCGGAGACCGACAGTGAAACCTCTCACTTTGAGCGATCTCATAGTGAGGGGATCGCTCACTGTGACGGTGAAGCTCTCACTGTGAGAGATCACTCTGTCACATTGAAGCTCTCTCACTGTGAGAGAGTGATCTTCACTCTCTCTCACTGTGAGAGAGTGATCTTCACTCCCTCACAATGAGTTCACAGTGAGAGAGCTTCACAGTGAAGCTCTCACAGTGAGAGAGCTTCACTGTGAGAGACTCTTACAGTGAAGCTCTCACAGTGAGAGAGCTTCACTGTGATGTAAAGGATGTGCTTCTAGCCCTAAATTGTGGAGCTGTTTAGATAATAATTTTAGTACGATTTTATCTCAAATTAAAGATTTTAACTGTGAGACTAGCTAATCAGTTTTTTTTTTCTTTTTTTTTTTTTGATTTGCTGTACATGGCATGAGACTGTGAGAGAGTGATCTCTCACTCTCTCACAGATCATTCTCTCACTGTGAGAGAGTGATCTCTCACTGTGAGAGATCACTCTCTCACAGTGAGAGAGAGAAAGAGAGAGAGAGAGAAGAGAGATGGTGCGCGAGCTCACAGTGAGAGCGCGAGGAGAAGGCGACGGCGACGGCGAAGGCGACGGCGACGACGAGTGGAGATCGGGGCGACGGGGGAGTGAGTGGAGATCGGCAATGTGGAGATCGGGGCGGCGAGATTTCGCGAGAGAAGAGCGAGCTCGTGCGTGAAGAGGGAGCTCGTGCGTCAAGATCGGCGCGAGTGGAGATCGGAGCTCGGCAATGCGGGAGGGGGGAGGGGCTCACTGTGCGGGAGGTGGAGGGGCTCACGAGAGAGTGAAGATGAAGTGGCTCTGCGCGCGGGATAAGATGGTGAAGAAGGCGCTGACGCGGTAAGCGCCTTTAACAATAAGTTAAAGGCGCTGAGTGGCTCAGCGCCTTTAGTGTAAAACACTAAAGGCGCTGAGCCCCTCAGCGCCTTTACAGAGAGGCCATCTTTCCCTTACACTGGGGACTTAGTCATTTTTCGGCGAAAAATGGCTAAGTCCTCGACGCTGTTATAGTGTATGCTGAAGGCGCTGAATGAAACAGCGCCTTCAGCATACATCATGAAGGCGCTGAAGCGATCAGCGCCTTCACAGGTTTTCTTGTGAAGACGCTGAACACTTCTAAGCCTTCAATACAAGAATGAAGGCGCTGAAGCGTTCAGCGCCTTCACAGGTTTTTTGTGAAGGCGCTGACCGCTTCAGCGCCTTCACGTTGTCTACCCGACGTGGCGCCGAGGTGGCAAAAGGAGGGTTAGTTTTACAAATTTTTTTTATATAGGGTCATTTGGCAAATAATAAAGTTTGGGAGGGTTATTTCTAAAAAATTCCCGAAAAAAAACACTCATGAAGGTCTGTTTGGATGCACAGTAAAATATTACCATGAAATTTATAAACTGTGGTTTTGGTCTAAATGAAATAGACAATTCCGTGACTCTAAAAAATTTCACGGTTTCAAATTTTAAACTGTTTGAATGCATATTGTACAATTCCACAAAATTTCTTTGAATTTAAAATTTTAAAAAATAAAAATAAAAATATTAATTTTATATTTTAAAATTTTAAAATTAAAAATTTCATATTTTGAAATTAAAAGTTAAAAATTTGAAATTTGAAATTAAAATTTGAAATTAAAATTTGAAATTTGAATATACATTCATATTTTAAAATTTTAATAATAAAAATAAAATTAAAATTTGAAAATTTTAAATTTGATTTTTAAATCCTAATTTAAAAATTTTAAATTTATATTTTTAAATTTAAATTTTTGTGTTGAAAGTTAAAATTTAAAATTTTGGACTTTAAAGTTTAAAATTTGCTATATCTTGGAGGTGATGGAGCTCAAGAATGGTGGAATTTTTTTCTTTTGGCTAGAGTGGATTTTTACTTTACCCTATTTTTTAGGGTATAGTATTTTTAGAGTATAGTATAACTATACTCTTAAAAAAAACTGTATTTTGAACCATCCAAACATTTCATAGGAAAAATTTTCCTTGGATGTAGTATAGTTTAACTATGCTACATTTTTTGGTGCATCCAAACAGGCACAATGAAAAAAATTCTATTTCTTTCAGAGTATAGTCACCTACTTGAATACATTATTTGTTCTGCATCATTATTATGGTAGAGTTTCTCTTTTCCATAACACCCACAGATGTCTTCTTAAGGAGGGCCCAGATGAGCAGCTAATTGATTGCCTTTCTCTATTGTCAAATTTTATGATCTAGATCTAACTTCTAAAAGCAAATATGGACTTATCCTGAATTTTTTTAAGCTGTATTCAATCATACTGTTTATTGCAAGGAACGATTAGGATAGTTAAACATATATTATTACTATTATCTTGAGTAACTAACAGTAAAACCCAATTTACAGATTGCTTTGGAGTGGCAACTGGTTCATGCAAGAAAAATGCTGCAAATTTTTGTCTCTCATAGTGAGGTAGATGGTTTATGTGAATTTTGATATAAAAATGTAATTGATTAATAAATATCTCAACTTTTTTTTTTTCTTTCAGTGTTCGACCCAAAGTTTATGATGGCATGGTTCCGAATGGAGAATCATCTGATTCAACAAGCAAGTTTACAAATATTAATGATGTGTTAAACAACCTGGCCAAATGGCTCTGCTTTCAGGTTGGAACTTTGACTTGCGTGTTTCTCATATGCATGGAACCTAAGTTGTCAATAGTTTCGCTCAGGATTTGAAATAAGAATTTCTGGGAGGATAAAATAGGTAAATTTAATTGTAGTTATGGTTGGTTTGAAATACTTTCCGGTTTGGCTAGCTATAGTCATCAAAGTCTATTGAAATCAAATAGAGAAATAACAATAAACTAATCACTAGAGTTTCTAGAGGCAAAGCCATAGATTTTGGAAAAAAAAGATTATGTATCGGAAAAGCTCCTTGTAGACCTGCAATCATACTTTTGAAAATTACATTAGGGATGCGAAATTGGGCGGATCTGGGAGCGACAGACCCACCACCCTGTCATTACAAAATGTGCTCAGCTTGCCCCCCTCCTGAAAACCTGTCTCGTGCCAATGGTAATCCACCTCACAAACCTGCTTCATTTTCTTTTTCGCACAACTTTGGCTTCAATACAACTAGAGCTTCACTATTTTAAGAAAAACAAAGATAAGAAAAAATGAAAGTATGCAAAAAGCAAGCTCAACTTCAATTAAGAAAAGTAAAGGCCTTCATATACTTAAATATCGAGGGTGGATCAATTTTCTGTCTAATTGCACTCACAATAGGAATTCTACTTTTGTTTGTATCTTCACAACCCTCTGATGGTAATAAACATAATGTTGTATTTCTGGTAGATATTCAACTGATTAAAGTGCGTGCTTTTGGGATATTTCTATGACAGCAGCAGCAAGAAAAATCTTATTTTGGACTACTTATTTTTTAGAAGAATACTTCAGCTGATTGGCAGCTATGAATACTTTAGCCAGTTGGCAGCTATCTATTTTCCATTTTCTATGTAATGGATGATTCTGGGTATATCTGAGGTGAATTGTTTTTGCCTTCTTTTACCCTTGAAGGTAGACATAAACAGCCACTGATGACCTTGCAAGAGTGGAATGATATTTTCGAGTTTGCAGTCAATTGAAGATAGTAGTACAATTAAGTTAAATTTCATCCTCTATTCCTGATAAAATCACATTATTTTGCAGTTGAAGAATCCATCTTACCCCAGTAGTTCTGTTCCGACAGCTATAAATAGCTTAGCAACGTTGCTTAGAGAATCCGGTGTTCGAGTGTCATTTGTCCAAGCCGACGGCATAAAATTGCTTGTTCCTTTAATTTCTCCAGCAGCCACTCAGCAGTCTATTCAGGTCATTAATTTCACTTTGTATTTGCTTCATCCTATCATTTTACTATACGTTCAATAACATTAACATGCAGAGTCCTTCATCTGTTATGTTTTGAATGTAATTGCTTTCAGTTTCATGCACGTGTATCATGACCTGGTGTTTGCATACCAACTTTATTGTCCTTTAGCAGCTCCTCTATGAAACATGCCTCTGTATTTGGCTCTTGTCATATTATGATAAGGCGGTCGAGTACATGGCCACTACTAGGGTCCTGCCAAGACTTGTAGAGGTTGTAAAAGGATCAACTAAAGAGAAGGTGTGTTTGTGTACATTTTTATGTTTATTCTCATGTTCTACACTAAAAGAGTATCTAACATTTGTTAATGGTTTATACATATTGAAGGTTGTTAGAGTCATCATATTGACCTTTCGCAATTTGCTATCAAAGGGTGCTTTTGGGGCTCAAATGATTGATCTTGGATTGCCACAAATAGTCCAAAGTTTAAAAGCTCAGGCATGGAGTGATGAGGTGAGTTTTTGACTTCTTTTAACATTAACAATAACAGAGGGCGGCATGAAATTGGACTCTTGTGGTGCACGGATGCTTTAAATGCTTTAGGCATGTCCATATTTATATTGGATATATCATATGGGTGAATAAAGGATATTTTTGTCTGGCCATCCAAGGTTCAAAAAAATTTCTTAATCAAATGAAACCCAAGTTTGTTGAAATAAGCTGTCTCATATTTGTACTACATAGATTCCTGTGTGTAATTGGTGAGTGAAGGAGGGAGGGAGCATGTGAGGGAGGAGCTAGTGAGCAAAGTTGTCACGCCCCGGCGTCGAGACTGCGACCTGGGCTCGCCAACAGATCCGCCGCCCATACGGGAAGTCCCGTATAGACGAAGCGACTAACCTGCAAAAGATCAACTACATTATACAGATATCAGAGCTGAAAAGTAACTGCTGAAAATAAAATAGATACAACTCCCCACATATACAAGCCAAGTCCTCACAAATACATGTCTCTCAAAAGTAAAAGAAATATACATGAAAAGTCCCAAAAGGAAACCCTGACAGTACAAATACATCACCAAAATGGGTTACATCTACTCTCTCGGGAAGACGACTGGTAGGGATCTAGCTCGCGACTTCCTTACCTCGATCAGCAGGATCAGCAACTGGAGCAGCTGAAACAGGAGTAGAAATCCCTGGGGAAAAAGACACCACAGCGGGTGTGAGAACTACATCCCACAGTAGTTCTCAGTGGGTACCGCCAACAAGCCCGACGGTCTGCCCACTAAGTCTACTAGAGGCATAAAATAACAAATGCAGTGCTGGAAGGAAAAGCTAGAAAAATAAACTCTACAGCTACTATGCCTCTATCTAAATGCTCAAGAAATAAAACAGAAGGGAACAGGATGCATATACTATCCCTCAACTGTAATCATCAAATATACACTGACTGCCACATAGGGTCTAGTCAAACCTACGCCTACCTACTGCCGTTACATCCAAAAATAGCCGGACTTATGTAGGGCGTTCGTGACTGCCAAAACTGGCCCAGCCAGAGGGACTGCGTCGACAAGTCGCGATAGCAAATATCAGGCCCAGCTCCAGAGTGGCACTCGAGGGGCGCGATCCCACCGAGGAAAGTATCCGCGCATCTCTGTCAAGCTCAATGTGGCTTATGTAGGCTATAGTCCAAATTCTCGATCAACAAGATCGACAGTAACCAACAAAATACTCACTCACAGGCTGAAAAACTACATAGTCGGGACCAACTGTCACTCAGACGGCTCCCAAAAATAAAACACTGATCTAAAGACTGCTACCAGACTCCACTCGGCCCCCAGACACGAGTGTAACATGCATCCCACAACAACCCGACCTCTCGGCCCACTACCCGGGCGAGGAAACTCTAAGTCCAGGATAAAACGATAAATGACAGTGTGGGAATGTCTAAAGCAATAATATCCTAGCCCAAGTTGGAGTTTTCTACTAGTTTGGTTGAACATGCAGCATATGACGGGGGTGCTAGGTCAAGTTCCAAGATAACAATAATTTAATAGATTGTAGGAAGCAGAAAAATCATATGATCATCAAATAACACTAGGAATATCAGTTCTCACATTCTAGCATGCTATATAGTACATTCACAATCATGCATGATCCTATAGTGTAGAATTAATGTATAGTCCATAAATCTTGAAGACGAGGCAACCCACCTGAAAGTGCTAAACTGTCCAGAGTCCAACAAGCTGAAAATACCCAGGAACAAAATCTCCAATTTCCCCCAACTCCACGGGTTCAGAAATACCCGAAAACTCTCCTGGGTACAACAATAAGGTTCAAAGTTACAATTTATTCCAAAATCCAAGTGCACAAAATCTGCTAGAAAACAGTCCCAAAGATGCGAAATTTTCACATGTAAACTAAACTCCAAAAAATCCAATAAAAATATGACGGCGATCCTTGCGAAGTGTCGATATCAATCGAGCCCTTAAACGTCGAATTCCGATACCCGGATGCGGAGATAAAAATCCGACAAGGTGCTGCTGTCCAAGAAGATCCACCAGCAGCAAAGGGGGTCAAAAATGTACCAGAAACCCCAATAAAAGCTCAAATATGAAGAGAGAGGACAATACAAAAATCGTAGATCTACTTCTCGTGAATCCGATGCCGTAAAAATCGTCCAAAAATACTATCGGAGTAGCTCTGTGGACCTCGCAGACCAAAATACGACGATAACGGGCCTCTGATGAAAGAACGTCGCTCTGCGCTACGATGCCGAAGTCGTCGACGCCGCGGCCTCCAAAAAATCTGAGCCTACTTCACAAGATGCAGCACAGGGAGATGAAGAAATTTCCTAGAGGGCTAAGGTGGATTTGGGCTCAGGAAAAAGTCCAAAAAGGAAGGGGGAGGAGGCCTATTTATAAGCCTCCACAAAAAAAGCCCGCAAAAAAACCCATTATTGGGCTTTTGGGCCAAATTTTCGGGCGCCCGGTTCTTCCGGCTCGCTACAGTGCTGAAAAAATCGGCTCCGGTTTGCTACAGTGCAGCGCCCGAAACCCCCTGGCTACGACACTTGTCCCCGAACAGGGGACAGTGTTGCGGAGCCAGCAGGTGGGCACTGCGTGGCCCGACCGCGGGACGTGGGGCAGCGGCGCCCTGCTAATAGCAGGGCGCCACGTGGCGCCCCACGTCGGCGGGCCACCTGCCCCAACTACCCCGACCTGCTCCCCCACTTGCGTGCGCCGCGCGTACATGGACCTTCCAACCCGAGGCCGCAACGTGGCCTGCTCTGGTTCACTGCACCCTGTTGGGTTTAGGTTAATAAGGATCTAATAGGGGAAAAAACACCTAGAGGGGGGTGAATAGGTGTAAACAATAAACACTCAAAAAATCATTGTGCGATAAAACCCAATGCGGAAAAATAAAAGAACACACAAGATTTTTACGTGGAAAAACTCCAAACCGGAGTAAAAAACCACGGGACCGATAACACGGCGAAATCCACTAGAATTAACACACGTACAAGGTGATATAGCGTACTCACTGACGACTCAACCTCTTACCATACGCTCCTAGTAGATCTTCTCCGCTCGCTCCACGACGCTTCTCGAATCCACGATCCGCGCCCAACGCTGAATCCACAGCGTCCAACGTCGAGTCCACGACGTCCAACCGAATCCACGGTCTTCACCCAATGGCACGCTTCGAATCCACGAACGCACCTCGCTCCGAATCCACGAGAGCGATAACACCTTGAATCCACAAGGCCACGCGAGTCCACGCGCCGATTTTGGGATAAATCGTTGTTTGTTTGGGTGGTGATGATCCGCCGAATACTTAGATTAAAGATAGATCGGAAATACCATCTAAGTATTCATTGATTTGATTCTACTCAAAATGTGAGTATGGAAAACCTAGAATCAAATCAATCAATATAGATGAAGAACCATTGAATAGATCTAATGATTTCCGTTCTTCTCTATATATGTGGATTTTTCTTTTCGGCTATCTTTTCTTAACCAGCCGATCTATTGCGGATGCCCTAGAAATGAAATGGAAGGGCTATTTATAGGTTAGAAACCCTAGGAAGAATATTCGGATCAAAAACAGCCTTTTCTGGAAAGAAATCCCGACGGCGATCCGGATCAGATTTGGCGATCCGGATTGCAGAAGCACAAACCACGATTTCCAGAAAATTGCCTGTTCGGGATCCGGATCGTAGTCCCCGATCCGGATCGTTCATACAGTTTTACCAGAATATCATGTTCGGGATCCGGATTGCAATTCCTGATCCGGATCGAAGAAGCACACAGGTAAAACTAGTGTTCGGGATCCGGATCAGAGAGTGCTGCGATCCGGATTGAACCAGTGTATGAACAAACACCTTTCGGGATCCGGATTGAAAGCCACGATCCGGATCCTGAACATGTCCCATGTCCAGTTTTTGATGAATAAGCAATTAAAACCTCTTCCAGGTGTTTCTACACTATAAGAAGTATTCGGATCATCAAAATTCTTTAGTTAAACGTACCTGATCCTTTTGAATTCTTCTTTCTTGAGATTGAGGTATACGATCCGAAGTTTCTTCATCTTCAATCTTCAAGACTTAATACATTCACGAAATACGCCAACTCAAATTCCGTAACAATCTCCCCCTTTGGCGGTTTCGTGACAAAACACAAATCCACAAAGAAAATTCAAAAAGAATATTTTTGTTGCTATCACCATACAACAAAAATTTACAAAAGAGTTCCAGAAATTAAAAACATGAGATAAACTCCTAGAACAGACTCTAGACTTAGACATCTGTAATCTCTGCACACAGAAAACATTCTTGACAAACAAATTCGTTAGATACCTCAAGAATTGGAGCATACAAAACCAAATACAGAGATAGAGTTTAGTCTCATCATGACATTTGAAAAAAAACAGATATGTGAAAGAAGCATAGTTAAAAACCAACATATCTTCTAAGCAGTTGAAAACCAAATGTCAAAGTATGTTAGTCCAACATCAACTTGTTAGTCATATTACATGCCCAAATAGTTAGTCGAATAGTTAGTATAGAAGCATGTCACAAATCACAAAAGAAAAACCAAAGTTGAGTTGAAGTTCATACTTACCTTGATATCATCGATATTCACAATCATTGTTCACATCATTCATTGTTCAGAGTTCTTTCTAACTCTCTCACTCTCTCCCCCTTTTTGTCACAAAACAAAGCCAAAACGTAGCATGAGCTACAATATGTAAGGAGAGTAAAGAAAACATAAAGTCCTAATAGTATGCACAAACTGAAAGCTAAACTAAAAGAATCGTTAAAAAAAAATCCTGCACAAAAAGAAAAGGTCAGTTTTCAGAATCTGAATCTTCAGAACTTGTGCAACCAATCTTGGACATTATCTTTCGCATCCGCTTGTCCATTGAATTTATCTTCTTCGTGATGGTGATGTGAGCTGCTGTTGATATTTCTAGCTCATTGGTAATCCGCTGTTGTTCCTTCAAAATTTGTTCCTGCTGAATAGACAGCCGTTGCTGTAACTTGAAAATCGAATTCAAAGATGCGTCATTATCTGTGCCAGGTGCTTGATGAGATGGTGATGCAGCCGTGCTTGGGTCAGGCTTCTTCCCAGATGCAGAAGCTTGAGTGACATGTGGCAACTTGTGAAGGGATTTGACAATTGTGGACTCATCTATCATGTTCAGACATTGATGATAGGTCGTAGAGGTGATGTCAACTTGAAATTTCTTTAATATCCTCATTATAATCAGTGGAAAAGGAATTCTTTCGCTGGGGTGAGGATGCTCAACATATCGTGCCATTCTATTCCAGATGATGTACGGGATGTTGATATTCAATGCCGTTGCCTCTGATGGATGTCCGATGAGATATAAGAACAACAATCGTTCCCATCTCACAACCTTCGTCTGCATGTTTGGAAGTATATTGTAACACGTGATGAAATTTAAGAAGCGATATTCAAGACGAAGTTCTTTAGATCGAACTGATTTTTCGGTTGACTGTGTTCCCTCGAGACAAATTCCTTCGATAACTTTTCGCCATAAAGTATTTGTCAAATTTATCCCTTTCAGGTAGTGGACTCCTTTCTTGCTGGCTTCCATTCCCAAAACCTCGCCAATCAACTGTGGAGTGATTTTGAATCTCGTGCCTTGGATATTCGTGTAGAACTCCATAGGACCGTTTTCAAATTCGCGAAGATGCCGTGCGTTGGTATAGAAGGTCCTCACCAGGTGCAGGCAGTAACCGAGAGTTTCTGGGAAGCGACATACTTGAATGAGATTTGCTTGTTCAATCAAAGTACCAAATTCAGGGGAGTGACCTTGTAGAGCCTCAATGTTCACGTGCCTTTCGCCAATGCATTCGCGATGTGCAAACGCTCTAAGACGGTCACTATTAACAAATACTTCTTCAACACGTGGCGGAGAGTCAGGAGCTATTGGTGGGTCAACCTTGGTCTCCTGTCTCAGTCCAAAACGTCGAGCAAGTCGCTTACGTTTTATAGAGAAAGATGGGGCAGGCATAGGAGCATTCCCAGTGTCCAAGGGAGCTTTTCCTTTTCGTGTTGAGTTAGTCGGCAATACCTCATCATCTTCATCATCTGTTATCATGTCCCAATGAATCTCATTCTCATTCTCTTCAAGTTCAGTGTCACTTATGACATCGACTTCTCCTTTTCTTTGGAGTTTCTTGGCTCTTTTCAACTTATTAGTTGCTCTGGTGAGCACCATTGTAACCAGTAGCAGAATTACCCAGGAGAAGGCCATTGCGTCTAGTGCTTTGAGTTTAAGAAAGTGTTCTGTGAAAACCAACTCAAGAACATACAAAAAATTGTCAATTTTGAAAAATTTGAAAACATTGTACCTAGACAATCATAATCATATAGAGAAGCCAAGAATCAAATTAGTTTTCCAAAAAGAATTTTAAAAATACATCAAATCCATGATTTACAAAAATTCCTCTTTTATGCCCTAAAACCGAATTTTTAGAAATCGAAGCCTAAAAACTCGTTAATCAAGTAAAATCCCAGCATAAAAGCAAAACTAATTGACCCAGAGTTCTTATTTCAAAAGAAATTTGATCAAAAACCATTCACAAACGAAAAAGTTCCAATTTTTCAACTCACGTTTGGTGAAAAACCATAAAAACTGAGAAAAACCGAGTTTTGATCATGAAAACTTACTTGAATCCGAAGAACTTTGAGTTTTGAAGCACCAAGAAGCAAGAAATCTAGAGAGAGAAACTCTAGAGGCTTGAAAACCAGAGATTAGGGTAAAGAAATCAAGAATCTGTATGTTTCTATATAAAACCCTATCCGTGATCCGGATCGGCCGAGAATGTGATCCGGATCGGCTATCCGCAGGAAAAATCCTGCGTTCGGGATCCGGATCACTTGTCCCGATCCGGATCGGCTACACCTTTTTCTTGAGAAAAATTTAGAAAAACACAATAAAATCCAGAAAAAGTATGTAAGCACTTTACCATGTCAACTTCAAACAAATGGCATCGTTTCATGCAACAAGAAATAGATTATGCAAAATCTATCAAAAATATCCAAAAATGAAACGAAGATTTACGAAAGTTAAAACACTTAAAGTTGAACAACTTCAATTACATCTATCCTGATCCTATGTGTAATGTCTTTATCAAATCATCAATTTCAGTAAAGAAAATGAAGTACCAAGATCAATAGATGTTTGAAATCCCAGATAAGTTAGATAATATATCTAGACAATCTGTTGAAGGAGTGGCTCTTTGAGCATCTTTTACTAAAAATCCCACCTTATACCAACCATGAAATACGACTGAGTCAAGTATTTCAATATGAATTTCATCAACAATTTTCAAACAAAAGTTTGCTTTTCATTCATGGAGTATCTTTTTCTTTATTTTCTCCATGTGGTGGTAGTTTTCACACTCCTCATTGGGATGTAACTCTTTCCACATCTTTTGAGCATTTCACATTTCATTGACTCCCCCTCAATTGGCTATCAATTATATAATATATAAAGTATTCAACCAAACCATTGATCTCGAATTCATACTCGACTAAGCAATCAAATATGATAATGACTATACCAAGAGATCATTGAGAGAGAAATTGACTTTGATCACAAAAAGATGGTTTAATTAACGTAAATGATCATTGCAACATTGAAACATTATGACATCAAAAACATAATAAATTTCTAAATGCATAAAAGGATGCAATTAAAGTCAATCATGATTTATGCTCAATTAGTGTGCTATGTACAGAACATAGATAAAGAACAAAACAAAAATAAGAACAAAAACAAAACCTAATCTAAGCAAAGGTTTCAAAAGAGTTTATTTCAAGGAAAGCATGCCAATTGCTTTTCGCAAGTGAATGAAACGTTTTTGATCCAAAGGTTTTGTTAAGATGTCGGCTAATTGATCCTCAGTTGAAATGTATGACAGTTGAAGAATGTTTGATTCAACTAGCTCTCTAAGAAAATGATATCTAAGTTCAATATGTTTTGTTCTAGAGTGCAACACAGGGTTTTTAGAAATGTTAATAGCACTAGTGTTGTCACATAAAATGGTTACCGAAGATGTTGAAATTCGGAAATCGCTCAACACGCTCTTCATCCAAATCAATTGGGTTGAGCAACTTCCTGCAGAAATGTACTCCGCTTCGGCAGTCGAGAGTGCTATGCAGTTCTGCTTTTTACTGTGCCATGCAACAAGGCAGTGGCCGAGATAGAAGCATGCACCACTCGTGCTTTTCCGGTCATCCACCGATCCAGCCCAATCGGCATCTGAGTATCCAACAATATCCAAAGTCGTTCCCATAGGATACCAAATTCCGAAATTGATTGTACCTTTGATATACCGGATGATCCGTTTCACCGCTTTCAGGTGAACCTCCTTCGGTGCTGATTGATATCTCGCACAAATCCCAACACTGAAGGATATATCCGGGCGACTAGCCGTGAGATATAGTAGACTTCCAATCATACTGCGGTACAGTTTCTCGTCTACATTCTCACTTTGTGATTCACTTCCAAGTCCCTTATGGCTAGTTCCCATTGGAGTCGGAAAATCTTTAGAATTTTCAAGATCAAACTTTTTGACCAACTCCAGTGCATACTTGGATTGACACAAGTGAATTCCTTCATCGTTCTGCTTAACTTGTAATCCAAGAAAATAATTCAACTCGCCCATCATGGACATCTCAAATTCGCTTTCCATGGTCTCCGCGAATTTAGAAGCATCATTATCTCTCGTTGCTCCAAAAACAATGTCATCGACATAGATTTGAGCAACTATGAAATTGTTTTGATAATGCTTCACAAAGAGAGTCCTGTCAGCTCCCCCTCGAGTGTAGCCCTTTTCCAAAAGGTGCTTTGTCAACCTTTCGTACCATGCTCGCGGTGCTTGTTTCAGACCGTAAAGAGCCTTTTTCAGTCGAAAAACATGGTTAGGTAGTTTATGATCCACAAAACCTTTCGGTTGAGCTACATAAACTTCCTCATTTAAAAATCCATTTAAAAAGGCGCTCTTAACGTCCATTTGAAATAATCTGATTTTAAAATGACAAGCGATCGCAAACAATATACGAATGGACTCGAGTCTAGCTACAGGGGCGAAGGTTTCATCAAAGTCTATACCTTCTACTTGAGAATAGCCTTGAGCAACTAACCTTGCTTTGTTCCTGATGATAGTACCTTCTTCGTTTTTCTTGTTCTTGAAGATCCATTTGGTACCTATCACATTGTGTTGCTTCGGAGGCTTCGTCAGTTCCCAGACTTTGTTTCGCTCGAATTGATGGAGCTCTTCCTGCATTGCTTTAATCCAATAATCATCTTGGAGAGCTTCATCAACATTCTTTGGTTCGATTTGTGATACATAGCATGCAAATCCGCAAACCAATTGTCTCCGTGTTCTAACTCCTTCTTGTGGATCTCCAATTATGTTCGATTCAGGGTGATCCTTGGAGATGCGTAACGTTTGAGGTAGAGGAGTAGGCGGAGGTACACGAGATGATTCCTGCACATCAGATAAGCTTGAAGAACCGTTAGATGCATCAACGTTATTATCGAAAGAATTGTTAGAGGAAGATGCATTAGCAGGTGTATCATCATCAAGAGAGATATCGAGGGTAGATTTTTCAGATTCAAAATGAAAAGCTTCATCTACCTTAACATTTATCGATTCTACGATCGTCTTAGATTCTAAGTTAAAAACTCGATATGCTCTGCTGTTTGTAGAATAACCTAAGAAAATCCCTTCGTCACTTCGAGAGTCAAATTTTCCAAGGTTCTCACGATCACGTAAAATAAAACATCGACTCCCAAAGATGCGAAAATATTTGATGTTAGGTTTTCTACAAAACCAAAGTTCATATGGTGTATTCAAGGTCCCCGGGCGCAAATACACGCGATTGATAACATAAACAGCAGTGTTTACCGCTTCAGCCCAAAAGTAAAAAGGTAAGTTCCGGCTGTGAAGCATAACACGTGCCATTTCCTGTACGACCCTGTTTTTGCGCTCGACTACACCATTTTGTTGAGGTGTGTAAGGTGCGGAGAATTCATGTTTAATGCCATTAGAAATGCAAAAATCAATGAATTTGGAATTTATGAATTCACCACCTCTATCACTCCTAACTCGAGTAATCCTATCATTCTTTTCTATCATAATACGATTGCAGATTTCGAGAAAAGAATCAAAAGTATCAGCTTTTTCTTTTAAGAAGGCTACCCAAGTATATCTAGAAAAGTCATCAACCAACAAGAAAATATACCATTTACCTCCCAGAGATGGTTGACGAGTTGGCCCCATTAAGTCCATATGCAAAAGTTCCAAAGGCCGTTTTGTACCTATGTGGTTCAAATTCTTGTGTGCAGTCCTAGACTGTTTTCCCTTTTGGCAACCGCCACACACAAGGTTTTGTTCAAAAGAAAGTTTTGGAACCCCCTTGACCACATCTTTATTTGAAATTCTAGAAAGTTCCTTAAAGTTTATGTGACCTAGCCTTTCATGCCAAAGTGTTTCATTTTTCAAAGATGCTAGGTTACATTTTTCAGAAATCTTAGAAGGAACTACATAACAGTTGTTTTCTGATCTAACCCCCTTTAAAAAGAAAGCATGGTTCATGTCAGTTACAGTGCATTTATCAGATGAAAAATTAACTGAATAACCACTATCACACAGTTGACTTATGCTTATGAGGTTAGTCTTAAGGCCATGAACAAATAATACATTATCTAGAACCGGGCCATCTGGAATAGCTACCGTTCCCTTTCCAACAATTTTGGAAGACCGACCATCTCCGAAAACAACAAGTCCTCCGGAGTTTTTCTCAAATGTTTGAAAACAGTTTTTATCGCCGGTCATATGACGGGAACACCCGCTATCCAGGTACCAAGACGAACTATCATATGCATGCAAAGAAACATTGGTAGCAAGACAGGGAAAGATCTCACCTTTGCGCACCCAAACCTTTTTGAAGTGCGTCGGTAATGGTCGTGAGGTTGATTTCCTAGGTGAGGGCGTCTTGCTTGAAGAATTGCTGCTCCTTGATGATGTCGTCTTGAGAGATGTGCTACCAAGGCTCTTTTCCTTTGAATGAATTGAACTTGTTTTCCGAGGAATAGCCCTTTTGGTAGTCGTTGCAAGATGTGCTTGAGATGTGCGTTTAGCTTCCGTCTTGCAATTTCTTCTTATGTGCCCTGAAATGCCACAACGAAAACATACCTTGGTTCTTGTCGATTCCGAGGAAGATGTAGTAGGTTCGTTGTCGTTGCTTGTCGTGAACACCGATGTCGGAGGAGGAGATACCGACTGGGGCACAAACACTGTACCACTCGAACTTGGAATGTCTCCAGTTTGAGTGTATCCGAGGCCGAACTTATTTCTTTGACCGAGACCAAGAAGTCTGTCCAACTTACTCCTTCCAGAAGAAAATCTCTGTAAGTCATCCTTTAGTTGGCGTATGGTCTCTGTCATTTCCGATTTTTCCTGTCGGGCCTCGCCGTAGAGCTTCAAGAAGTAATTCGCTTTGTTCACCATATCCATATAATTCTTCTCGAATTGCTCATTGGACTCTTGAAGGGAAACATTTGTCTTAATCAGATTGTCCCTTTCCACTTCAAGATCGGTTGAGATAGAGGTTACTCTTTTTACTTCATCTTCAAGATCCTGTAATCTCTCTTTCAACCCCTTGTTTTGTTTAGCCAGTTTCTTTGAATCCCTCAAAAGCTTATGGTAGGCTAAAACAAAATCTTCACCTTCCGAATCATCTGATTCATCGTCCGTTGCAATCTTTTCAACAGTGGAGTTGGACAGTGAGTCAGATGTACTTGCCATTAAGCACATGAAGGGAGAAGATGTAGTGGACGCGTGGAAAGCTGTCGCGTTGTCTTCTTCATCACTTGACGATGACTCATTTGACGTGGAGTTGTCATCCCAAGTAACTACTTGCATCGCTTTCTTCTTAGCCGGATTCTTGTTGGGACATTCCGTTGCTATGTGGCCGTAGCCTCGACATTTGAAACACTGAACTTGTCCCTCAGAACTTTTCTTATCCTTTGAGAAGTTCTCTTGATTTCTTGACTTGTGATTGAAGGACCCTTGCCTTTCTTCGACTTTCCGAAGGATTGAGGTTTGCTTGAATTTCCCCTTCGAAAGTTGCGGCGAAACTTCCTTGTCAAGAGAGCGAGCTGCTTCTCAAAGTCCTCCATAGAAATGTTCTCGTCGTCGTCCGAGGAGGATGAATCCGCGTCTTCTTCTTTAGTTGATTTCAATGCGTAACCTGAAGACTTAGAAGAGGATGCCTTTCCAGAAGAATAGTTAGTAGGAAAAGTCATTTCATAAGTTTGTAAAGCACCTACTAATTCTTCTACACGCATTTCGTCCGGGTGTTTAATTGTTTCAATGGCTGCGACCTTCGGGCGAAATCGTTCAGGAAGAGTTCTTAGAATTTTTCTTACAACTTTAAATTCTGGAATCTTCTCTCCCAAGTTAGCACATGAGTTCACGATATCTTGCAATCGTGTGTAATAGTCAGTGAAGGATTCATTCTCTGCCATAGAGATAGAGTCAAACTTGCTCGTGAGCATTTGCAGTTTCTGAATCTTCACTAAGTTAGTTCCCTCATGCGTAACTTGAAGAACATCCCAGATTTCTTTCGCAGTCTCACATGCCGAGACGCGAGAGAACTCAGTTTGTGACAAAGCATTAAATAGAGCATTAATCCCTTTGCCATTGTAAGAAGATAAGTCTATCTCTTCCTTGGTCCATTTCGACCTAGGTTTTAAGGTGCGAACATCATCTAAAATTTCAGTTGGATTAGACCATCCTAATTCAATTGATTGCCACACCCTTTCGTCGATGGAAATTAAGAAAGCTTTCATCCGTACTTTCCAGTACGCATAATTAGTTCCATCAAAGAAAGGGGGTCGATTGATGTTTCCACCTTCAACCATTGTTTACAACCCTATTCCCGCTCTGATACCACTTGTTGGGTTTAGGTTAATAAGGATCTAATAGGGGAAAAAACACCTAGAGGGGGGTGAATAGGTGTAAACAATAAACACTCAAAAAATCATTGTGCGATAAAACCCAATGCGGAAAAATAAAAGAACACACAAGATTTTTACGTGGAAAAACTCCAAACCGGAGTAAAAAACCACGGGACCGATAACACGGCGAAATCCACTAGAATTAACACACGTACAAGGTGATATAGCGTACTCACAGACGACTCAACCTCTTACCATACGCTCCTAGTAGATCTTCTCCGCTCGCTCCACGACGCTTCTCGAATCCACGATCCGCGCCCAACGCTGAATCCACAGCGTCCAACGTCGAGTCCACGACGTCCAACCGAATCCACGGTCTTCACCCAATGGCACGCTTCGAATCCACGAACGCACCTCGCTCCGAATCCACGAGAGCGATAACACCTTGAATCCACAAGGCCACGCGAGTCCACGCGCCGATTTTGGGATAAATCGTTGTTTGTTTGGGTGGTGATGATCCGCCGAATACTTAGATTAAAGATAGATCGGAAATACCATCTAAGTATTCATTGATTTGATTCTACTCAAAATGTGAGTATGGAAAACCTAGAATCAAATCAATCAATATAGATGAAGAACCATTGAATAGATCTAATGATTTCCGTTCTTCTCTATATATGTGGATTTTTCTTTTCGGCTATCTTTTCTTAACCAGCCGATCTATTGCGGATGCCCTAGAAATGAAATGGAAGGGCTATTTATAGGTTAGAAACCCTAGGAAGAATATTCGGATCAAAAACAGCCTTTTCTGGAAAGAAATCCCGACGGCGATCCGGATCAGATTTGGCGATCCGGATTGCAGAAGCACAAACCACGATTTCCAGAAAATTGCCTGTTCGGGATCCGGATCGTAGTCCCCGATCCGGATCGTTCATACAGTTTTACCAGAATATCATGTTCGGGATCCGGATTGCAATTCCTGATCCGGATCGAAGAAGCACACAGGTAAAACTAGTGTTCGGGATCCGGATCAGAGAGTGCTGCGATCCGGATTGAACCAGTGTATGAACAAACACCTTTCGGGATCCGGATTGAAAGCCACGATCCGGATCCTGAACATGTCCCATGTCCAGTTTTTGATGAATAAGCAATTAAAACCTCTTCCAGGTGTTTCTACACTATAAGAAGTATTCGGATCATCAAAATTCTTTAGTTAAACGTACCTGATCCTTTTGAATTCTTCTTTCTTGAGATTGAGGTATACGATCCAAAGTTTCTTCATCTTCAATCTTCAAGACTTAATACATTCACGAAATACGCCAACTCAAATTCCGTAACAATCTCCCCCTTTGGCGGTTTCGTGACAAAACACAAATCCACAAAGAAAATTCAAAAAGAATATTTTTGTTGCTATCACCATACAACAAAAATTTACAAAAGAGTTCCAGAAATTAAAAACATGAGATAAACTCCTAGAACAGACTCTAGACTTAGACATCTGTAATCTCTGCACACAGAAAACATTCTTGACAAACAAATTCGTTAGATACCTCAAGAATTGGAGCATACAAAACCAAATACAGAGATAGAGTTTAGTCTCATCATGACATTTGAAAAAAACAGATATGTGAAAGAAGCATAGTTAAAAACCAACATATCTTCTAAGCAGTTGAAAACCAAATGTCAAAGTATGTTAGTCCAACATCAACTTGTTAGTCATATTACATGCCCAAATAGTTAGTCGAATAGTTAGTATAGAAGCATGTCACAAATCACAAAAGAAAAACCAAAGTTGAGTTGAAGTTCATACTTACCTTGATATCATCGATATTCACAATCATTGTTCACATCATTCATTGTTCAGAGTTCTTTCTAACTCTCTCACTCTCTCCCCCTTTTTGTCACAAAACAAAGCCAAAACGTAGCATGAGCTACAATATGTAAGGAGAGTAAAGAAAACATAAAGTCCTAATAGTATGCACAAACTGAAAGCTAAACTAAAAGAATCGTTAAAAAAAAATCCTGCACAAAAAGAAAAGGTCAGTTTTCAGAATCTGAATCTTCAGAACTTGTGCAACCAATCTTGGACATTATCTTTCGCATCCGCTTGTCCATTGAATTTATCTTCTTCGTGATGGTGATGTGAGCTGCTGTTGATATTTCTAGCTCATTGGTAATCCGCTGTTGTTCCTTCAAAATTTGTTCCTGCTGAATAGACAGCCGTTGCTGTAACTTGAAAATCGAATTCAAAGATGCGTCATTATCTGTGCCAGGTGCTTGATGAGATGGTGATGCAGCCGTGCTTGGGTCAGGCTTCTTCCCAGATGCAGAAGCTTGAGTGACATGTGGCAACTTGTGAAGGGATTTGACAATTGTGGACTCATCTATCATGTTCAGACATTGATGATAGGTCGTAGAGGTGATGTCAACTTGAAATTTCTTTAATATCCTCATTATAATCAGTGGAAAAGGAATTCTTTCGCTGGGGTGAGGATGCTCAACATATCGTGCCATTCTATTCCAGATGATGTACGGGATGTTGATATTCAATGCCGTTGCCTCTGATGGATGTCCGATGAGATATAAGAACAACAATCGTTCCCATCTCACAACCTTCGTCTGCATGTTTGGAAGTATATTGTAACGGGTGATGAAATTTAAGAAGCGATATTCAAGACGAAGTTCTTTAGATCGAACTGATTTTTCGGTTGACTGTGTTCCCTCGAGACAAATTCCTTCGATAACTTTTCGCCATAAAGTATTTGTCAAATTTATCCCTTTCAGGTAGTGGACTCCTTTCTTGCTGGCTTCTATTCCCAAAACCTCGCCTATCAACTGTGGAGTGATTTTGAATCTCGTGCCTTGTATATTCGTGTAGAACTCCATAGGACCGTTTTCAAATTCGCGAAGATGCCGTGCGTTGGTATAGAAGGTCCTCACCAGGTGCAGGCAGTAACCGAGAGTTTCTGGGAAGCGACATACTTGAATGAGATTTGCTTGTTCAATCAAAGTACCAAATTCAGGGGAGTGACCTTGTAGAGCCTCAATGTTCACGTGCCTTTCGCCAATGCATTCGCGATGTGCAAACGCTCTAAGACGGTCACTATTAACAAATACTTCTTCAACACGTGGCGGAGAGTCAGGAGCTATTGGTGGGTCAACCTTGGTCTCCTGTCTCAGTCCAAAACGTCGAGCAAGTCGCTTACGTTTTATAGAGAAAGATAGGGCAGGCATAGGAGCATTCCCAGTGTCCAAGGGAGCTTTTCCTTTTCGTGTTGAGTTAGTCGGCAATACCTCATCATCTTCATCATCTGTTATCATGTCCCAATGAATCTCATTCTCATTCTCTTCAAGTTCAGTGTCACTTATGACATCGACTTCTCCTTTTCTTTGGAGTTTCTTGGCTCTTTTCAACTTATTAGTTGCTCTGGTGAGCACCATTGTAACCAGTAGCAGAATTACCCAGGAGAAGGCCATTGCGTCTAGTGCTTTGAGTTTAAGAAAGTGTCCTGTGAAAACCAACTCAAGAACATACAAAAAGCGTCAATTTTGAAAAATTTGAAAACATTGTACCTAGACAATCATAATCATATAGAGAAGCCAAGAATCAAATTAGTTTTCCAAAAAGAATTTTAAAAATACATCAAATCCATGATTTACAAAAATTCCTCTTTTATGCCCTAAAACCGAATTTTTAGAAATCGAAGCCTAAAAACTCGTTAATCAAGTAAAATCCCAGCATAAAAGCAAAACTAATTGACCCAGAGTTCTTATATCAAAAGAAATTTGATCAAAAACCATTCACAAACGAAAAAGTTCCAATTTTTCAACTCACGTTTGGTGAAAAACCATAAAAACTGCGAAAAACCAAGTTTTGATCATGAAAACTTACTTGAATCCGAAGAACTTTGAGTTTTGAGGCACCAAGAAGCAAGAAATCTAGAGAGAGAAACTCTAGAGGCTTGAAAACCAGAGATTAGGGTAAAGAAATCAAGAATCTGTATGTTTCTATATAAAACCCTATCCGTGATCCGGATCGGCCGAGAATGTGATCCGGATCGGCTATCCGCAGGAAAAATCCTGCGTTCGGGATCCGGATCACTTGTCCCGATCCGGATCGGCTACACCTTTTTCTTGAGAAAAATTTAGAAAAACACAATAAAATCCAGAAAAAGTATGTAAGCACTTTACCATGTCAACTTCAAACAAATGGCATCGTTTCATGCAACAAGAAATAGATTATGCAAAATCTATCAAAAATATCCAAAAATGAAACGAAGATTTACGAAAGTTAAAACATTTAAAGTTGAACAACTTCAATTACATCTATCCTGATCCTATGTGTAATGTCTTTATCAGATCATCAATTTCAGTAAAGAAAATGAAGTACCGAGATCAATAGATGTTTGAAATCCCAGATAAGTTAAATAATATGTCTAGACAATCTGTTGAAGGAGTGGCTCTTTGAGCATCTTTTACTAAAAATCCCACCTTATACCAACCATGAAATACGACTGAGTCAAGTGTGATGACCTGGATCTCCGCAGAGCTGTTGCGGTGCTTTGAGGTGGCTACTGGAGGTCTACGCAGTGTGCGGGAGGTATTTGGGGCTTTTACAAGGTGACCAGCAGCTTCTGGAGGCCTACGGAGCATGTCGGCGGTGTTCGGGCGCCAATTTGGACACTAGTGTTGGACTCCGGGCTTCAAATGGATCACGTGGGTGATCGGGGGACCCCATCGGTTGTTTAGAGGGGTTTGCGCGCAAAACGGATATTGAGTTTGGGCTCGGCGCGAATTCCGGACTAAGAATACTTTTCCGGGGGCTTTCGGCAATTTTTAGAGTGAGAATTTGGCGAAACGGACGTCAAAATCGGATTCAGCGCGCGAAAACGCTTCAGACGGTGTATTTGCGGCATTTTTTTGGGCTCGGGTTACTGTTCACCGCCGGAACAGTAACTCCGGCGATCGCCGGCGGCGGCTGGCGGCGGCCGGCGGCGGCGGCGGCGGAGGCGCCGGCGGGCAGCGGCGCAGCAGGCGCGAGGGCGCGGGCAGCAGCGGCGGGGGCGCGGGCAGGCGGCCGGTCCACCGCGCGGGCGTGCACCAAGGCGGTGTCACGTGGCGTGCTTCCATTGGACGGTCTACGGCGCGCGGTCCACGGAACTCTTTAGGTGCACGGTGGACCGACAGGGTGGACACGTGGCATCATTGGATTGGCTGGCTCACGGGCGTTGGTCCACGGAGTACTCGGGTTGGCTGTGGTTCACGGTGCACCAGGGCTGGACACGTGGCAGCTTTTGGTTGGTGCGGTCTACGGAATTTCGTGCACCGGGTGCACTGAACTTTGGGAGTGGACACGTGGCGCAATACCATTGGTCGGTCAACTGTGCACTGGGCGGCAGACTGCGGGCGGCAGCACTGTTGGGAGGGCCACGTGTCGCGTTCTGATTGGTCCTTTATGGTGTTTCGTGTTCTATGGGACACAGATGGAATTATGGGAATTGTTTTTAAGGGGTTTTCTTCTTAATTCAATCCGAGGCTCCTTCAAGATGGGTTTTCTCCATCATAGAAGCCTCATCTTCTCAAGGGGTGAGAAGATGAAATCTTCATCAGGAAGAGAGGAGCATCCTGTGAAGTTTGGGGAATTTATGAGGCACGGATTTCGAGATTTGGATTTTCCGGCGCGGCGCGACGATGCATTCCTGGATTGTTCTTCGGCGCAGCGACAGTGTTTTAGCTCCCCGAGCTAACCAAGCAGTATTTTTCAGCGATTCTTGCGCCATCTTCTTCGTAACAGGTAGGGCTACATTTCCTATTTCTACTGGTTTTTCCCCATTCCGAGGTTTTCATGGGTTTTTCGGATCATCTTGTGACCCCTTTTGCTGTGATGGAGTTTTGGACAGCGGGTCGGTATTTCGGCGATATCTCCGCAACCGGACATCGGATTGAGGCGATTCAAAAGGGGATTTGCATCTACACATCGCAAGGAGTCTACTCTGAATTTTCTTGGATTTTCGTGGAATTTCCCTGAAGGTGAGGAATCCCTTTTTACAGATTCTTATATTGCTGTTTTTGGGTGAAAATATTGTTCGAGGTGGTCCTCTTGTCGATTTTAGTTCTCAGCACAGAAAAATCGTGGGAAAACGTGCAGGTACTCGTTTCGACCGGTTCGTCGCGTAGATCGCAGTGGTATTTTTCTGGGAATTTATTGGGCACATTTCGCAGGTAAAAATGGCTGAACAGTAAATCTGGTTTTGGGGACAGATTTTGGGATTAACTTGGATAGTAATTGTGTGTGTGTATCCTTTGGGATTTTTGGCACAGTTTTGCGAGGACGGTTGAGGATCGGGCGCGGACTTCGCTGTCAGGACTTGGATTTAGCGCTCGAGGTGGGTACCGTTGTTTAACCTCCTACTTGTGATGTCCCCACTAGGCCTATTTGAGTTGCTTTTATTACATTGCTAAATGAATCGGTAAAAAGTAAAATGGCAGGGTAATTGGGAATTGGACTATATTGCTTGTACACATTGGGACCTCTTATGTTGATGAGATAAATGGACATGGGATTACTTGGCAATGGAAGTTTAATTAGTGGCATACCTTTCTTGTGGAAGATAATAATATTTAAACCCTGTTTTTAAATAAAGGACTTTGCATGCTTGATTGGACATTTAGTTAGGCCACCTTTTTCTGCTACACTATCATGATGGCATTGACTTAGGAGAAACCATGCTTTTCTCTTCTTTTGTCTACATTTGGGGGATAGTACGCTCGGGTTCGAGCAGGGGCTGGGATAGTGTAGTCAGACAGTTGTGGGTTTTGGGACAGGCAGGCTGTGAGGGCAGGGTATTGCGGCAACCGCGGACAGTAGGCGGTTGACCGGATATCGATTATTCTACCCGATTGTGGATCTTGGATTTTGGGACAGGCAGGCTTGATGGCAGGGTATTGCGGCAACCGCGGACCTTGGGCGGTTGACCGGACAGTGGTTATTGCATCAGATTGGGTATCGGGTCTCCTTTTAGTGGATGGGGTTTCCCACTATTTGTTTATCTTGCATCGGGTTGAGATCGGGTCTCCTTTTAGTGGATGGGTTTTCCCACTTTGATCAGAGTCATGATCCAGTCCTGCTGATTTGGTACTTGTTACCCAGGCATTATTTTGGTACTTGTTACCCAGGCATTATACTCGTGTGGGTCGCTCCCCTCGAGTGCCACTCCGGAGTGTGCGTTTTACAGGCTTCGAGTCCTCGGGACTCTCTTTCCCTATCGGTGTTATGCGTTGGCCAGCATACCCGATTTGGCAGGCAGGCACAGCAGGCAGTACCAGTGTTTACTGGTGTATCGATTGGGTCTAGGCAGGCAGGCATTTACTTTCTGATGCATATATTTAGCTATATTCCTAGCTGGCATTTTAGAGGCATGTAGTGGTAGCTTCCTACATCATCAGTCATATTTACAGCTTACCACCTTTGTTCATCTTTTTCGCCTCTTGTAGTCCTAGTGGGCACATTTGAGTTGAGGTCTACCCACTAGGGGGAGGCTACTGTTTACAGTAGTTCTCACCCCCACTGCTTTCTCTTTTCTCTTCCCCTTTGTTTTGCAGTGTCTTCTGCGGGTGCTGCTGAGTTTTCAGCGACGGGTCGAGGAGAGAGGACGGCTGAGTAGATAGACTTCGAGGCAGGTTGAGCGTGTTAGCTGGACTGTTGGTGTACCCGTGTTTCCTCAGACGGTTGTACTTTTACTTTGGGACTGGCTTTTGCCAGCAGGTTGTATTTATTTTGGTGAGCTGGGAGAGACAGATGTATCATTTATACAGATGTATTGTATTTTATTTCCAGCTTCAGTCTGAGATGTATTAGTTTTAGTTCAGCTCTGTTTTTATTGCTCTTTTATTATATCTCTTATATATCTGAGCAGGTTTGGCGCTTCGTGTACGCGGGAAATACCGTGTGCACGGCGGATCTGTAGACGGGCCCGGGTTCTGGTTTACACCCGGGGCGTGACAGATTAAGTTGGTATCAGAGCTTAGGGATAGGTCAGTTGGGACTTAGGAAACCCTAGGCTTTTGGCGGACCCTAGGATGTTAGGGCGTGAGAGACGTGACTTTTAGCGAAAGTCGGTGATTTGGTTTTGACTCTTCCAGTGAGTGAAGAGGGATCGGCATACCCTATTTTTGTGGGACAGTTATGTTGGCTGCAGACAACATAACGTTACAAAAATAGGGGGATGCCTTTGACTTTCGCTAGATTGGGTCGAGTGTTTGGGGTGTGCTGATTTGCGGTTTTGTCGTGGTGAGCGGTGTCTCCCCGACGTTGGGGCTCTGACCCGAGCGCACCTTGGTGCGGCAGTTGGGCCTGAGCTGGTTGTTTCGGGCCGGATACCCAGATTGGAGTCTGGGGGGGGGCTCCGGACCCGAAGGGTAGGAGTGTTGGAGGCAGATCAGCGGAGCAGCGCGGTGACACAGTTGTCGGATCAGCACAGTGGTGCAGCTGTCGGAGCAGGCGGTGACACAGTTGTCGGATCAGCACAGTGGTGCAGCTGTCGGAGCAGCGCGGTGACACAGTTGTCGGATCAGCACAGTGGTGCAGCTGTCGGAGCAGCGCGGTGACACAGTTGTCGGATCAGCACAGTGGTGCAGCTGTCGGAGCAGCGCGGTGACACAGTTGTCGGATCAGCACAGTGGTGCAGCTGTCGGAGCAGGCGGTGACACAGTTGTCGGATCAGCACAGTGGTGCAGCTGTCGGAGCAGCGCGGTGACACAGTTGTCGGATCAGCACAGTGGTGCAGCTGTCGGAGCAGTGGTGACACAGTTGTCGGATCAGCACAGTGGTGCAGCTGTCGGAGCAGCGCGGTGACACAGTTGTCGGATCAGCACAGTGGTGCAGTTGTCGGAGCAGCGCGGTGACACAGTTGTCGGATCAGCACGGTGGCGCAGTTGTCGGATCAGTGCAGTGGCACAGTTGTCGGACTAGCGAGTAGCCCCTCCGTGCCGACGTTTAGTGCTGGGGCACCGAAGAAGGGTGGACAGTTGACTGCAGGGAAAACTGTGGGATTGCATTGAAGGAGTGAGCCAGTTTTGGCGGATGAGTTGCCCCGATTTGTGGGATTGTGTATGGAGCCTTTGGTGGCAGGGTCTTGTTCGGTGGGGGATTGAGAGTCCTTGGGACGCCTTTTGGAGTAGGCGCCGGGTATGGAGCGTGGCATTACAGTTCCGTTGTATTGGGATCTGCTGCCTGAGGCGAGTTCTGATTGAGGCGCTCGGCGCCGGGTGATGGAGGACAGGTCAGTCGGATGAGGCACTCCTGATTTCTTCTTCTGGATAGTGGATTTTGTTTGAGACCGTCAGAGCACATGGATTTCAGCGGCCAGTGTGGCGGTAGGTTTGAATTGTTCCAGGCTCTTGGGTTCGTATCTTTAGATACGAGAGGTTTTCCCCTTCTTGGTGGGTAGTGTTTGGCTTCATTGTTTGGGTTAGGGATAGGACGGTTACCCGGTGTTCGGGAGGTCGTATTCCCTATCTTTTGCACCTGGGGGGAGTGTCGTGGGTCCTGCCCGGTGCGGTTGAGTCCTTGGTTGTACCTGTAGGCCTGATGGTCTTGACCTAGTGGTGGGGCTTGGTTTGGTACTTAGGACGGTTAGGCTGGCTCGGTTTTCTTTTCTTTTGCGGCAGCTGATTATGCTGCGAGGACGGTTTTCGTGGGAGCCAGGCCTGGAGGTGTTGGTGTACCTGGGTTGCTTGAGTGTATCTTCGCCTGTTTGGTTTTGACCTTGTGAGCGAGGCAGATGTCTCGTAGTGGGTGAGTAGCTTGTTTGCTGGTGTGTTTGAGGGATCTGCGGCGGCATCGGGACTTGGTGATATTCCTTTTCTTTTTGGTTGTGAGTTCCTAGCTGTTCTCCTATCGGAGTTGTTTGGCATGACACCAGTTTGGGGGTTGAGGACCCAACTCCAGGATTTGATGTGTTGGATTTGTGTCAGGCCAAGTGTGGCACCTTTGGGGGCGCCGGTGCTATTCGAGTTGTGGAAGGTTGGTTCACTTCGGCTTTGGGAGGACCCTTAAGAATTTGTCGAAGTGATCATCGGGAGCTAGCACCCTTCTGCCAAGCTAGCAGGATTTGTTCTACCAGCTTCAAGGGTATTGGATCTCCGCGAAGTTGGATTTGCAATCTGGTTCTCTCGACGGCTTATGGCTGAGTGTTGATGCCGGAAGGTTAGGGAGTTGCTTCTACATCCCGACGGTTTTGGAGTTGAGATCAGAGTCTACGTGATCAGTTGGGGGACTTATATCGGATACTTTGGGAGTACAGAGGTACTTGGATCGAGCTTTGGTGTCGGCGGACTGGTGGTTGGATTATCTAAGGCCCTGGGAGGGGCAGATGCTTGTACCGGTGCAGACTACTGGATGGCCGAGCAGTTAGCCCAGCTGTACCTTGTTGAGGTGGCGTGGTCCTCTGGAGTGTTCTCCTTTGTTTCGTTCTGGTTAGAGACCCAAGGATTACATCGTGTCTCTGGATGAGGTATTTGGTAGATTTGGGAGCTTGAGTGGTGGATGACTGGATATTTACCCCCCTGTTGGTTGAGATTCCGTGTTGAGGAATGACTCCAGTTTCGAGGACGAAACTTTCTTTTAGTGGGGGAGGATGTGATGACCTGGATCTCCGCAGAGCTGTTGCGGTGCTTTGAGGTGGCTACTGGAGATCTACGCAGTGTGCGGGAGGTATTTGGGGCTTTTACAGGGTGACCGACAGCTTCTGGAGGCCTACGGGGCATGTCGGCGGTGTTCGGGCGCCGATTTGGACACAAGTGTTGGACTCCGGGCTTCAAATGGATCACGTGGGTGATCGGGGGACCCCATCGGTCGTTTGGAGGTGTTTGCGCGCAAAACGGATATTGAGATTGGGCTCGGCGCGAGATTTGGACCAAGAATACTTTCCGGGGGCTTTCGGCAAATTTTAGAGTGAGAATTTGGCGAAACGGACGTCAAAATCGGATTCAGCGCGCGAAAACGCTTCAGACGGTGTATTTGCGGCATTTTTGGGCTTCGGGTTACTGTTCACGCCGGAACAGTATTTCCGGCGATCGCCGGCGGCGGCCGGCGGCGGCGGGCGGCGGCGGAAGGCGGCGGAGGCGCTCGGGCAGGCGGCGCGCGGCCGCGGGCAGGCGCTGAGGGCGCGGGCAGCAGCGGCGGGGGCGCGGGCAGGCGGCCGGTCCACCGCGCGGGCGTGCACCAGGGCGGTGCCACGTGGCATGTGGAGATTGGATGGTCCACAGCGCGCGGTCCACGGAACCATTTAGGTGCACGGTGGACCGACAGGGTGGACACGTGGCATCATACTATTGGTCGGCTCACAGCATTCGGTCTACGGGGATTTCAGGCTGGCTCAGGGTGTATGGTGCACCGGCTTGGACACGTGGCAGCATTTCATTGGTGCGGTCCACGGGATTTTGTGCACCGGGTGCACTGAACTTTCGGAGTGGACACGTGGCACGCCCTCATTGGTCGGTCAACTGTGCACTGGGCGGCAGACTGAGCGCGGCAGAACTGTTGGGAGGGCCACGTGTCGCAGTCCTATTGGTCCATTTTTGGTGTTTCGTGTTCTATGGGACACGATGGGAATTTTTGGAAAAGATTTTTGGGGTTTTCTTCTTAATCCCATCCGAGGCTCATTCAAGGGCTTATTTCTCCATCTTAGAGGCTCCATCTCCATTAGAGGTGAGAAGATGAAATCTTCATCTGGAAGTGAGGAACACTCCTGTGAAGTTTGAGGAGTTTTTGAGGCACGGATTTCGAGATTTGGATTTTCCGGCGCGGCGCGACGATGCATTCCTGGATTGTTCTTCGGCGCAGCGACAGTGTTTTAGCTCCCCCGAGCTAACCAAGCAGTATTTTTCAGCGATTCTTGCGCCATCTTCTTCGTAACAGGTAGGGCTACATTTCCTATTTCTACTGGTTTTTCCCCATTCCGAGGTTTTCATGGGTTTTTCGGATCATCTTGTGACCCCTTGTTGCTGTGATGGAGTTTTGGACAGCGGGTCGGTATTTCGGCAATATCTCCGCAACCGGACATCGGATTGAGGCGATTCAAAAAGGATTTGCATCTACACATCACAAGGAATCTCTCTGAATTTTTGTGGAATTTCGTGGAATTTCCTTGAAGGTGAGAACCCCTTTTTACAGAACCTTGTAGCACAGTTTTTGGGTAAAAATATTGTTCGAGGTGGTCCTCTTGTCGATTTTAGTTCTCAGCACAGAAAAATCGTGGGAAAACGTGCAGGTACTCGTTTCGACCGGTTCGTCGCGTAGATCGCAGTGGTATTTTTCTGGGAATTTATTGGGCACATTTCGCAGGTAAAAACGGCTGAACAGTAAATCTGATTTTGGGGACAGATTTTGGGATTAACTTGGATAGTAATTGTGTGTGTGTATCCTTTGGGATTTTGGCACAGCTTTGCGAGGACGGTTGAGGATCGGGCGCGGACTTCGCTGTCAGGACTTGGATTTAGCGCTCGAGGTGGGTACCGTTGTTTAACCTCCTACTTGTGATGTCCCCACTAGGCCTATTTGAGTTGCTTTTAGTACAGTGCTAAATGAACCGGTAAAAAGTAAAAATGGCAGGGTAATTGGGAATTGGACTATATTGCTTGTACACTTTGGGACCTCTTATGTTTAAGTGATAAATGGACATGGGATTACTTGGCAGATGGAAGTTTAATTAGTGGCATCCCTGTTATGGGGGAAAGATCATAATATTTAAACCCTGTTTTAAATAATGGACTTTGCATGCTTGATTGGACATTTAGTTAGGCCACCTTTTTCTGCTACACTATCATGATGGCATTGACTTAGGAGAAACCATGCTTTTCTCTTCTTTTGTCTACATTTGGGGGATAGTACGCTCGGGTTCGAGCAGGGGCTGGGATAGTGTAGTCAGACAGTTGTGGGTTTTGGGACAGGCAGGCTGTGAGGGCAGGGTATTGCGGCAACCGCGGACAGTAGGCGGTTGACCGGATATCGATTATTCTACCCGATTGTGGATCTTGGATTTTGGGACAGGCAGGCTTGGTGGCAGGGTATTGCGGCAACCGCGGACCTTGGGCGGTTGACCAGACAGTGGTTATTGCATCAGATTGGGTATCGGGTCTCCTTTTAGTGGATGGGGTTTCCCACTATTTGTCTACCTTGCATCGGGTTGAGATCGGGTCTCCTTTTAGTGGATGGGTTTTCCCACTTTGATCAGAGTCATGATCCAGTCCTGCTGATTTGGTACTTGTTACCCAGGCATTATTTTGGTACTTGTTACCCAGGCATTATACTCGTGTGGGTCGCTCCCCTCGAGTGCCACTCCGGAGTGTGCGTTTTACAGGCTTCGAGTCCTCGGGACTCTCTTTCCCTATCGGGGTTATGCGTTGGCCAGCATACCCGATTTGACAGGCAGGCACAGCAGGCAGTACCAGTGTTTACTGGTGTATCGATTGGGTCTAGGCAGGCAGGCATTTACTTTCTGATGCATATATTTAGCTATATTCCTAGCTGGCATTTTAGAGGCATTTAGTGGTAGCTTCCTACATCATCAGTTGGCATATTTACAGCTTACCACCTTTGTTCATCTTTTTCGCCTCTTGTAGTCCTAGTGGGCACATTTGAGTTGAGGTCTACCCACTAGGGGGAGGCTGCTGTTTACAGTAGTTCTCACCCCCACTGCTTTCTCTTTTCTCTTCCCCTTGTTTCTTTTGCAGTGTCTTCTGCGGGTGCTGCTGAGTTTTCAGCGACGGGTCGAGGAGAGAGGACGGCTGAGTAGATAGACTTCGAGGCAGGTTGAGCGTGTTAGCTGGACTGTTGGTGTACCCATGTTTCCTCAGACGGTTGTACTTTTCTTTGGGACTGGCTTTTGCCAGCAGGTTGTACTTTATTTTTGGTGAGCTGGGAGAGACAGATGTATCATTTATACAGATGTATTGTATTTTATTCCAGCTTCAGTCTGAAATGTATTAGTTTTAGTTCAGCTCTGTTTTTATTGCTCTTTTATTATATCTCTTATATATCTGAGCAGGTTTGGCGCTTCGTGTACGCGGGAAATACCGTGTGCACGGCGGATCTGTAGACGGGCCCGGGTTCTGGTTTACACCCGGGGCGTGACAAGAGATGCTGTAGTGAGGACATTGTATGATGATTATCTGTATTTGAGGGAATGGATATTGTACCCTATTTCACGATGTATTGTAATTGGATTTTTATTTTACAGCATCTTATTTCAGCTCTGATATTTGTGTAGCTATAGTACTATCTTTTGCAGGTTAGACGCTTCGCCTATGCGGGTTTTGGCATAGGTGGCGGATCTGTTGGCGAGCCCGGGTCGCAGTTTCGACCCCGGGGCGTGACACTCCCTCTCTCTCTCTAAAACATCTCTAAGGGTTTTCTCTTCAAGAACAAGAGAATTGTTGCTCTCATTTGTAAGTTTCTACATTAATCTTGCTTTCTTTAACTTCAAAACCCTAGTTTTTAGGTTTTGATATTGTTTTTGAGATTTTTGAGTAGATCTTTGCTTCAAATGAAATCTCTTGCATAAATTACCCTTATCTCATGTTTAGAACTTAAATGGTACATCTCTATGCGATTAGATTCAGATTTTTCATGCCCATATGTTTGAATCTAACTTTATACATGTTCTTGACATAGAAAAATTGAGAATTGGGGCTTTTATTGTAAATGGTTTTTAAATGATGAATCATCAATTGTGACATGTTTAGAATGTTTCTTAGACATGTTTAAACCTTTCTATACGATCAAATCATAGTGTATTATGTTCTTTGTAGAAAATGGCATTTTCATGGCTACTTGCACTAGTGATTTTGATGGCCACTGGTAGTGGGCGTGGTCGCGGTTCTGGAAAGAAAAAGGCAACTAAACGGTCACGAGATGAAGGGATCAGAATATGAAGAAGAAACGGTTCAAGGAAAGGGGAAAGCACCTATGGCTCCAAGGAAAAAGAAGGGTGCGGATTCTCCTCCGCGTAGAAGTACCGGTGGACCGGTAATACACGACCGCTCTCAACGGAGATCTAATGTTGATGAAAGTGAACAGCATGTAAGTGCAAAACGCCGAGCCAGATTTGCAAACCGTACATGCATTGGAGAGCGTCACGTGAATTTCAACGAGCTATGTCGTGAGGTGCCAGACTTTGCGAGGCTTTTGGAACAAAGTCATATTCGGCCACTTGGCAGAGTCCAACCAAAGATGGGTTTTTGTGTTGAGATCATCAGGGAATTTTATATGAGAGCTAACATACTCCAAAAGGACCATGGCACAGGGGCTTTCATTATTGAAACAACAGTGAGAGGCATCAAATTTGACATTACTCCAGCAGTAATTGGGGCAAATCTTGGGCTAGCTGTTGATACTTCTGGTCTTTACTACACAGATGGTGATTTCCAGCATGACACCCATTGGGACATCGTTGTGGACTCAATTTGCAAGTCAGGGACGCACACAAATAGGTCATATGTTGAATCAAAGGACCTAAAACCAGAATATCACATTTTGTATGCTACGACTTATTGCCCACAATGGGGACCAAAAGGATTCGATGGGATCGATTGCTACTTCTCTTTTTCCTTGGTCACCCGGAAAGTGCAAATGGGATCAACATCAATATTCCATTTCTAATTTGGCAGCAAATGGTACATGTCATTGAGGGATCAAGACAACGTGACCTTCTACCGTATCCAATCTTGATTACTCGTATTCTGGAAGATCACGGTGTTGACATTTCTTGTACCAAATTTGACTACGGCTTAGGCTCAATTGATGGAATCACGTTAGCCAAGTCAGTTAGCACTTTGAAGACATTTGGGCATACAAAGGGCTATGCAAGCGAAGCGACTACGAGCGCACCGCCTCGCCAAGAATCTCCTGAACCAGATGAAGTGGTAACTCTTCAGACTTTGCATCGGGATGTTCGATCTTTGAAGAAAAGGATGGAGCAAGGCTTCAAGAAACTCGAGGATGGTTTAAAGAAGATCTTCGATATCCTTGGGTGCAAGCATGACGATGTGGTCACTGGAGCAACTGCACCGAGTACATCACATGGACCTACATCACATGAGGATGATGATTCAGATCAGGATGAGTGATTTCTTTTCCTTCTTGTTTTTGGTTTTCAGCTTCTTTTCACTTTGTGATGAACAAGAACTCTAATGGACGTGTAACTAAGAACTTATCCTTCTAGTATGTTTCTTTTTGTCTATTTTGACTGTTTGACAATTTGTGACAAAAAAGGGGAGAACAGAAAATAATGATTGTATCACAAAGGGGGAGAACATAGATGCTCAAGACATGGGGAGAACATGGAGAACATGTTGGAGATGCTCAAGATAGGGGGAGATAAAGAAATGATTGAAAGAGCCACAAAATAAAAAGCTGGAAAAATAAAAGAATCAAATGGAAGACGAATCAAATGTAGGATTTTAATTTCTAATGATTAACGTTTGACTTTGTTTGGAGTTTTGTTTCGCAGGATTTACATCACTTTAAGACTCCAAGTTCCTAAGTCATAGAGTATGTTCTAGGACTGTTTGGTTCAAATGTAATTTTGTATTTATTGGATCTTTCATGCAAAGAAAATTAATGTTTTGGTGATAACATTGAATTTCGAATTTTTGGTTTAAGATGAGTGACTTGAGCGTTTTTATGTATTTTTGGATTTTGTCACGAAATTGCCAAAGGGGGAGATTGTTACGGCTTTTTGGTGTTGGCATATTTCGTGAGTCAAGTCAGTAAGTTGAGTCGGAGTCTTAAAGGGATCAATTTGTCAAATCAGCCTTCGAAGACTCATTGAAGATTCAACATGAGCTCAAGTTAACTCTCAGGTATGATTAAATATAGATCATGGTGATTAAAGTTCGTTTATAATCATTGGAAACAGGAAATTAATGAAAACCGGTTTAAACTTGGTTTTAGGAACTTGGTTTTAACTTACAACTTAATTTAAGTTTGGATTCCGGTACTTGGTCTGTTTTGGATAAAGTTTATCTTGGAAAAATCAGTCTTTACATTAAGTACCGGAACCACACTTGGAGTTCCTCAAACCCGACACAGAATTTTTTGAAATTTGTATTGCGTACCGGAACACAGACTCGCGTATCGGAACATAATAGAAAAATCTGTGTTTTACACCATTGAGTACCAGAACACAATATTTGGTACCGGTACACAATGTCATCTCGGGAAAAGTTTCCTAAACCGACTTTAATTTGTTTCCAAGGGTTATAAATAGATACTTAGGGTTTCTCGACTAGAAGACCAATACCGAAAATACTCGAGAGCAACCCTAGAGGCTAGTTTTTATCTTTCTTCTCTTTAGCCTCTTTTAGGTCAATTCGACGGTTCTTCCAAGATCTATCTTTTGTCGAATTGATCTAGACTTTGCTTAGAAATTCTTTCTACGGTTCTTCAATTATAATCTAAGCAAAGGATCACCATCGAAGCCTATATTTTATTGGCTGAGTTTGCGTCGTGGATTCGACGTAGCATCGTGGATTCGATGTGTTGAAGGCGTTTCGTGGATTCGAAACGTGTGCTCGTGGATTCGAGTGGCGTTCGTGGATTCGAACGTGTGCAGTGGACGTGCAATCGGTGGAGCGCAAGATCCGAAGAAGTTGAAGGAGGGGTCGAGTCCGTGGAGTCGGTAATCACCTT
>JAQOTM010000567.1:0-57018 GCA_029168755.2 Tillandsia fasciculata | reverse complement strand
GTCACGTTGTCTTGATCCCTCAATGACATGTACAATTTTCGCTGCCAAATTCGAAATGGATATTGATGTTGATTCCATTTGCACTTTCGGGTACCATGGAAAAAGAGAAGTAGCACTCGATCCCATCGAATCCTTTTGGTCCCCAGTGTGGGCAATAAGTCGTAGCATACAATGTGATATTATGGTTTTCGTCTTTGATTCAACACTATGACCTATTTGTCCGTGCGTCCCTGACTTGCAAATTGAGTCCAACCCAAAGATGTCCCATGGGTGTCATGCTGGAAATCACTATCTGTGTAGTAAAGACCAGAAGTTATCAACAGCATGCCAAGATTTGCTCCCAATTAGCTGGGAGTAATGTCAACTTTGATGCCTTCACTGTTGTTCCATAATGAAAAGCCCCTGTGCATGGCCTTTTGGAGTATGTTAGCTTAAGATAAAATTCCCTGATGATCTCTACCACAAAAAAAACCCAATCGTTGGTTGGACTCTGCCAAGGTGGTCGAATATGACTCTTTGTTCCAAAGCCTCGCAAAGTCTGGCACCTCACGACATAGCTCGTTGAAAGTTCACGTGACGCTCTCCAATGCCTGTACGGTTTGCAACTGGCTCGGCGTTCTTGCACTTACATGCTGTTCACTTTTTACACTCAACATTCGATCTCGTTGATGAGCGGTCGTGTATACGGTCACCGGACTTCTCGACGGAGGAGAATCCGCACCCTTCTTTTCCTGGAGCCATAGGTGCTTTCCCTTTCGTGAACCGTTCTTCTCATATTCTGACCCTTCATCGCGTGGACCGTTTAGTTGCCTTTTTCTTCCAGAACCGCGACCACGCCCACTACCAGTGGCCATCAAAATCACTAGTGCAAGTAGCCATGAAATGCCATTTTTACAAAGAACAGAATACCTATGATTTGATCGTATAGAAAGGTTTAAAACATGTTTACGAAAGAAACCTTCTAAACATGTCACAATTGGATGATCATCATTGAAAACCATTTACATAAAAGCCCCATTTCAATTTTTCTATGTCAAGAACATGTATAAAGTTAGATTCAAAACATATGGGCATGAAAAACTGAATCTAATCGCATAGAGATGTACCATTTAAGTTCTAAACATGAATAAGGTAATTTATGCAAGAGATTTCATTTGAAGCAAAGATCTACTCAAAAATCTCAAAAACATATCAAAACCTAAAAACTAGGGTTTTGAAGTTTAAAGAAAGCAAGATAAATGTAGAAACTTACAATGAGAGCAACAATCTCTTTCTTGAAAGAAAACCCTTAGAGATGTTTTAGAGAGAGAGAGGGAGTGTCACGCCCCGGTCGAAACGCGACCCGTGGCTCGCCAACAGATCCGCCACCTATGCCAAAACCGCATAGGCGAAGGCGTCTAACCTGCAAAGTTAGTCTGTAGCAACAAAAATGTCCCACAGAAATAAGATCCCTGTAAATAAGAAAATCCAATTACCGACATCGTGAAAGAGGCTACATTCCATTCCCAAAACAGATAATCTGTCATAACGAAGTCCTCACTCTAGCATCTCTTGTCACGCCCCGGGTGTAAACCAGAACCCGGGCCCGTCTACAGATCCGCCGTGCACACGGTATTTCCCGCGTACACGAAGCGCCAAACCTGCTCAGATATATAAGAGATATAATAAAAGAGCAATAAAAACAGAGCTGAACTAAAACTAATACATCTCAGACTGAAGCTGGAAATAAAATACAATACATCTGTATAAATGATACATCTGTCTCTCCCAGCTCACCAAAATAAATACAACCTGCTGGCAAAAGCCAGTCCCAAAGAAAAGTACAACCGTCTGAGGAAACACGGGTACACCAACAGTCCAGCTAACACGCTCAACCTGCCTCGAAGTCTATCTACTCAGCCGTCCTCTCTCCTCGACCCGTCGCTGAAAACTCAGCAGCACCCGCAGAAGACACTGCAAAAGAAACAAAGGGAAGAGAAAAGAGAAAGCAGTGGGGGTGAGAACTACTGTAAACAGCAGCCTCCCCCTAGTGGGTAGACCTCAACTCAAATGTGCCCACTAGGACTACAAGAGGCGAAAAAGATGAACAAAGGTGGTAAGCTGTAAATATGCCAACTGATGATGTAGGAAGCTACCACTAAATGCCTCTAAAATGCCAGCTAGGAATATAGCTAAATATATGCATCAGAAAGTAAATGCCTGCCTGCCTAGACCCAATCGATACACCAGTAAACACTGGTACTGCCTGCTGTGCCTGCCTGTCAAATCGGGTATGCTGGCCAACGCATAACCCGATAGGGAAAGAGAGTCCCGAGGACTCGAAGCCTGTAAAACGCACACTCCGGAGTGGCACTCGAGGGGAGCGACCCACACGAGTATAATGCCTGGGTAACAAGTACCAAAATAATGCCTGGGTAACAAGTACCAAATCAGCAGGACTGGATCATGACTCTGATCAAAGTGGGAAAACCCATCCACTAAAAGGAGACCCGATCTCAACCCGATGCAAGGTAGACAAATAGTGGGAAACCCCATCCACTAAAAGGAGACCCGATACCCAATCTGATGCAATAACCACTGTCTGGTCAACCGCCCAAGGTCCGCGGTTGCCGCAATACCCTGCCACCAAGCCTGCCTGTCCCAAAATCCAAGATCCACAATCGGGTAGAATAATCGATATCCGGTCAACCGCCTACTGTCCGCGGTTGCCGCAATACCCTGCCCTCACAGCCTGCCTGTCCCAAAACCCACAACTGTCTGACTACACTATCCCAGCCCCTGCTCGAACCCGAGCGTACTATCCCCCAAATGTAGACAAAAGAAGAGAAAAGCATGGTTTCTCCTAAGTCAATGCCATCATGATAGTGTAGCAGAAAAAGGTGGCCTAACTAAATGTCCAATCAAGCATGCAAAGTCCATTATTTAAAACAGGGTTTAAATATTATGATCTTTCCCCATAACAGGGATGCCACTAATTAAACTTCCATCTGCCAAGTAATCCCATGTCCATTTATCACTTAAACATAAGAGGTCCCAAAGTGTACAAGCAATATAGTCCAATTCCCAATTACCCTGCCATTTTTACTTTTTACCGGTTCATTTAGCACTGTACTAAAAGCAACTCAAATAGGCCTAGTGGGGACATCACAAGTAGGAGGTTAAACAACGGTACCCACCTCGAGCGCTAAATCCAAGTCCTGACAGTGAAATCCGCGCCCGAACCTCAACCGTCCTCGCAAAGCTGTGCCAAAATCCCAAAGGATACACACACACAATTACTATCCAAGTTAATCCCAAAATCTGTCCCCAAAACCAGATTTACTGTTCAGCCGTTTTTACCTGCGAAATGTGCCCAATAAATTCCCAGAAAAATACCACTGCGATCTACGCGACGAACCGGTCGAAACGAGTACCTGCACGTTTTCCCACGATTTTTCTGTGCTGAGAACTAAAATCGACAAGAGGACCACCTCGAACAATATTTTTACCCAAAAACTGTGCTACAAGGTTCTGTAAAAAGGGGTTCTCACCTTCAAGGAAATTCCACGAAATTCCACAAAAATTCAGAGAGATTCCTTGTGAGGTGTAGATGCAAATCCTTTTTTGAATCGCCTCAATCCGATGTCCGGTTGCGGAGATATTGCCGAAATACCGACCCGCTGTCCAAAACTCCATCACAGCAACAAGGGGTCACAAGATGATCCGAAAAACCCATGAAAACCTCGGAATGGGGAAAAACCAGTAGAAATAGGAAATGTAGCCCTACCTGTTACGAAGAAGATGGCGCAAGAATCGCTGAAAAATACTGCTTGGTTAGCTCGGGGGAGCTAAAACACTGTCGCTGCGCCGAAGAACAATCCAGGAATGCATCGTCGCGCCGCGCCGGAAAATCCAAATCTCGAAATCCGTGCCTCAAAAACTCCTCAAACTTCACAGGAGTGTTCCTCACTTCCAGATGAAGATTTCATCTTCTCACCTCTAATGGAGATGGAGCCTCTAAGATGGAGAAATAAGCCCTTGAATGAGCCTCGGATGGGATTAAGAAGAAAACCCAAAAATCTTTTCCAAAAATTCCCATCGTGTCCCATAGAACACGAAACACCAAAAATGGACCAATAGGACTGCGACACGTGGCCCTCCCAACAGTTCTGCCGCGCTCAGTCTGCCGCCCAGTGCACAGTTGACCGACCAATGAGGGCGTGCCACGTGTCCACTCCGAAAGTTCAGTGCACCCGGTGCACAAAATCCCGTGGACCGCACCAATGAAATGCTGCCACGTGTCCAAGCCGGTGCACCATACACCCTGAGCCAGCCTGAAATCCCCGTAGACCGAATGCTGTGAGCCGACCAATAGTATGATGCCACGTGTCCACCCTGTCGGTCCACCGTGCACCTAAATGGTTCCGTGGACCGCGCGCTGTGGACCATCCAATCTCCACATGCCACGTGGCACCGCCCTGGTGCACGCCCGCGCGGTGGACCGGCCGCCTGCCCGCGCCCCCGCCGCTGCTGCCCGCGCCCTCAGCGCCTGCCCGCGGCCGCGCGCCGCCTGCCCGAGCGCCTCCGCCGCCTTCCGCCGCCGCCCGCCGCCGCCGGCCGCCGCCGGCGATCGCCGGAAATACTGTTCCGGCGTGAACAGTAACCCGAAGCCCAAAAATGCCGCAAATACACCGTCTGAAGCGTTTTCGCGCGCTGAATCCGATTTTGACGTCCGTTTCGCCAAATTCTCACTCTAAAATTTGCCGAAAGCCCCCGGAAAGTATTCTTGGTCCAAATCTCGCGCCGAGCCCAATCTCAATATCCGTTTTGCGCGCAAACACCTCCAAACGACCGATGGGGTCCCCCGATCACCCACGTGATCCATTTGAAGCCCGGAGTCCAACACTTGTGTCCAAATCGGCGCCCGAACACCGCCGACATGCCCCGTAGGCCTCCAGAAGCTGTCGGTCACCCTGTAAAAGCCCCAAATACCTCCCGCACACTGCGTAGATCTCCAGTAGCCACCTCAAAGCACCGCAACAGCTCTGCGGAGATCCAGGTCATCACATCCTCCCCCACTAAAAGAAAGTTTCGTCCTCGAAACTGGAGTCATTCCTCAACACGGAATCTCAACCAACAGGGGGGTAAATATCCAGTCATCCACCACTCAAGCTCCCAAATCTACCAAATACCTCATCCAGAGACACGATGTAATCCTTGGGTCTCTAACCAGAACGAAACAAAGGAGAACACTCCCGAGGACCACGCCACCTCAACAAGGTACAGCTGGGCTAACTGCTCGGCCATCCAGTAGTCTGCACCGGTACAAGCATCTGCCCCTCCCAGGGCCTTAGATAATCCAACCACCAGTCCGCCGACACCAAAGCTCGATCCAAGTACCTCTGTACTCCCAAAGTATCCGATATAAGTCCCCCAACTGATCACGTAGACTCTGATCTCAACTCCAAAACCGTCGGGATGTAGAAGCAACTCCCTAACCTTCCGGCATCAACACTCAGCCATAAGCCGTCGAGAGAACCAGATTGCAAATCCAACTTCGCGGAGATCCAATACCCTTGAAGCTGGTAGAACAAATCCTGCTAGCTTGGCAGAAGGGTGCTAGCTCCCGATGATCACTTCGACAAATTCTTAAGGGTCCTCCCAAAGCCGAAGTGAACCAACCTTCCACAACTCGAATAGCACCGGCGCCCCCAAAGGTGCCACACTTGGCCTGACACAAATCCAACACATCAAATCCTGGAGTTGGGTCCTCAACCCCCAAACTGGTGTCATGCCAAACAACTCCGATAGGAGAACAGCTAGGAACTCACAACCAAAAAGAAAAGGAATATCACCAAGTCCCGATGCCGCCGCAGATCCCTCAAACACACCAGCAAACAAGCTACTCACCCACTACGAGACATCTGCCTCGCTTACAAGGTCAAAACCAAACAGGCGAAGATACACTCAAACAACCCAGGTACACCAACACCTCCAAGCCTGGCTCCCACGAAAACCGTCCTCGCAGTATAATCAGCTGCCGCAAAAGAAAAGAAAACCGGGCCAGCCTAACCGTCCAAAGTACCAAACCGAGCCCCACCACTAGGTCAAGACCATCAGGCCTACAGGTACAACCAAGGACTCAACCGCACCGGGCAGGACCCACGACACTCCCCCCAGGTGCAAAAGATAGGGAATACGACCTCCCGAACACCGGGTAACCGTCCTATCCCTAACCCAAACAATGAAGCCAAACACTACCCACCAAGAAGGGGAAAACCTCTCGTATCTAAAGATACGAACCCAAGAGCCTGGAACAATTCAAACCTACCGCCACACTGGCCGCTGAAATCCATGTGCTCTGACGGTCTCAAACAAAAATCCACTATCCAGAAGAAGAAATCAGGAGTGCCTCATCCGACTGACCTGTCCTCCATCACCCGGCGCCGAGTGCCTCAATCAGAACTCGCCTCAGGCAGCAGATCCCAATACAACGGAACTGTAATGCCACGCTCCATACCCGGCGCCTACTCCAAAAGGCGTCCCAAGGACTCTCAATCCCCCACCGAACAAGACCCTGCCACCAAAGGCTCCATACACAATCCCACAAATCGGGGCAACTCATCCGCCAAAACTGGCTCACTCCTTCAATGCAATCCCACAGTTTTCCCTGCAGTCAACTGTCCACCCTTCTTCGGTGCCCCAGCACTAAACGTCGGCACGGAGGGGCTACTCGCTAGTCCGACAACTGTGCCACTGCACTGATCCGACAACTGCGCCACCGTGCTGATCCGACAACTGTGTCACCGCGCTGCTCCGACAACTGCACCACTGTGCTGATCCGACAACTGTGTCACCGCGCTGCTCCGACAGCTGCACCACTGTGCTGATCCGACAACTGTGTCACCACCTGCTCCGACAGCTGCACCACTGTGCTGATCCGACAACTGTGTCACCGCGCTGCTCCGACAGCTGCACCACTGTGCTGATCCGACAACTGTGTCACCGCCTGCTCCGACAGCTGCACCACTGTGCTGATCCGACAACTGTGTCACCGCGCTGCTCCGACAGCTGCACCACTGTGCTGATCCGACAACTGTGTCACCGCGCTGCTCCGACAGCTGCACCACTGTGCTGATCCGACAACTGTGTCACCGCGCTGCTCCGACAGCTGCACCACTGTGCTGATCCGACAACTGTGTCACCGCCTGCTCCGACAGCTGCACCACTGTGCTGATCCGACAACTGTGTCACCGCGCTGCTCCGCTGATCTGCCTCCAACACTCCTACCCTTCGGGTCCGGAGCCCCCCCCCAGACTCCAATCTGGGTATCCGGCCCGAAACAACCAGCTCAGGCCCAACTGCCGCACCAAGGTGCGCTCGGGTCAGAGCCCCAACGTCGGGGAGACACCGCTCACCACGACAAAACCGCAAATCAGCACACCCCAAACACTCGACCCAATCTAGCGAAAGTCAAAGGCATCCCCCTATTTTTGTAACGTTATGTTGTCTGCAGCCAACATAACTGTCCCACAAAAATAGGGTATGCCGATCCCTCTTCACCCACTGGAAGAGTCAAAACCAAATCACCGACTTTCGCTAAAAGTCACGTCTCTCACGCCCTAACATCCTAGGGTCCGCCCTAAAGCCTAGGGTTTCCTAAGTCCCAACTGACCTATCCCTAAGCTCTGATACCAACTTAATCTGTCACGCCCCGGGTGTAAACCAGAACCCGGGCCCGTCTACAGATCCGCCGTGCACACGGTATTTCCCGCGTACACGAAGCGCCAAACCTGCTCAGATATATAAGAGATATAATAAAAGAGCAATAAAAACAGAGCTGAACTAAAACTAATACATCTCAGACTGAAGCTGGAAATAAAATACAATACATCTGTATAAATGATACATCTGTCTCTCCCAGCTCACCAAAAATAAATACAACCTGCTGGCAAAAGCCAGTCCCAAAGAAAAGTACAACCGTCTGAGGAAACATGGGTACACCAACAGTCCAGCTAACACGCTCAACCTGCCTCGAAGTCTATCTACTCAGCCGTCCTCTCTCCTCGACCCGTCGCTGAAAACTCAGCAGCACCCGCAGAAGACACTGCAAAAGAAACAAAGGGGAAGAGAAAAGAGAAAGCAGTGGGGGTGAGAACTACTGTAAACAGCAGCCTCCCCCTAGTGGGTAGACCTCAACTCAAATGTGCCCACTAGGACTACAAGAGGCGAAAAAGATGAACAAAGGTGGTAAGCTGTAAATATGCCAACTGATGATGTAGGAAGCTACCACTAAATGCCTCTAAAATGCCAGCTAGGAATATAGCTAAATATATGCATCAGAAAGTAAATGCCTGCCTGCCTAGACCCAATCGATACACCAGTAAACACTGGTACTGCCTGCTGTGCCTGCCTGTCAAATCGGGTATGCTGGCCAACGCATAACACCGATAGGGAAAGAGAGTCCCGAGGACTCGAAGCCTGTAAAACGCACACTCCGGAGTGGCACTCGAGGGGAGCGACCCACACGAGTATAATGCCTGGGTAACAAGTACCAAAATAATGCCTGGGTAACAAGTACCAAATCAGCAGGACTGGATCATGACTCTGATCAAAGTGGGAAAACCCATCCACTAAAAGGAGACCCGATCTCAACCCGATGCAAGGTAGACAAATAGTGGGAAACCCCATCCACTAAAAGGAGACCCGATACCCAATCTGATGCAATAACCACTGTCTGGTCAACCGCCCAAGGTCCGCGGTTGCCGCAATACCCTGCCACCAAGCCTGCCTGTCCCAAAATCCAAGATCCACAATCGGGTAGAATAATCGATATCCGGTCAACCGCCTACTGTCCGCGGTTGCCGCAATACCCTGCCCTCACAGCCTGCCTGTCCCAAAACCCACAACTGTCTGACTACACTATCCCAGCCCCTGCTCGAACCCGAGCGTACTATCCCCCAAATGTAGACAAAAGAAGAGAAAAGCATGGTTTCTCCTAAGTCAATGCCATCATGATAGTGTAGCAGAAAAAGGTGGCCTAACTAAATGTCCAATCAAGCATGCAAAGTCCATTATTTAAAACAGGGTTTAAATATTATGATCTTTCCCCCATAACAGGGATGCCACTAATTAAACTTCCATCTGCCAAGTAATCCCATGTCCATTTATCACTTAAACATAAGAGGTCCCAAAGTGTACAAGCAATATAGTCCAATTCCCAATTACCCTGCCATTTTTACTTTTTACCGGTTCATTTAGCACTGTACTAAAAGCAACTCAAATAGGCCTAGTGGGGACATCACAAGTAGGAGGTTAAACAACGGTACCCACCTCGAGCGCTAAATCCAAGTCCTGACAGCGAAGTCCGCGCCCGATCCTCAACCGTCCTCGCAAAGCTGTGCCAAAATCCCAAAGGATACACACACACAATTACTATCCAAGTTAATCCCAAAATCTGTCCCCAAAACCAGATTTACTGTTCAGCCGTTTTTACCTGCGAAATGTGCCCAATAAATTCCCAGAAAAATACCACTGCGATCTACGCGACGAACCGGTCGAAACGAGTACCTGCACGTTTTCCCACGATTTTTCTGTGCTGAGAACTAAAATCGACAAGAGGACCACCTCGAACAATATTTTTACCCAAAAACTGTGCTACAAGGTTCTGTAAAAAGGGGTTCTCACCTTCAGGGAAATTCCACGAAATTCCACAAAAATTCAGAGAGATTCCTTGTGATGTGTAGATGCAAATCCTTTTTTGAATCGCCTCAATCCGATGTCCGGTTGCGGAGATATCGCCGAAATACCGACCCGCTGTCCAAAACTCCATCACAGCAAAAGGGGTCACAAGATGATCCGAAAAACCCATGAAAACCTCGGAATGGGGAAAAACCAGTAGAAATAGGAAATGTAGCCCTACCTGTTACGAAGAAGATGGCGCAAGAATCGCTGAAAAATACTGCTTGGTTAGCTCGGGGGAGCTAAAACACTGTCGCTGCGCCGAAGAACAATCCAGGAATGCATCGTCGCGCCGCGCCGGAAAATCCAAATCTCGAAATCCGTGCCTCAAAAACTCCTCAAACTTCACAGGAGTGTTCCTCACTTCCAGATGAAGATTTCATCTTCTCACCTCTAATGGAGATGGAGCCTCTAAGATGGAGAAATAAGCCCTTGAATGAGCCTCGGATGGGATTAAGAAGAAAACCCCAAAAATCTTTTCCAAAAATTCCCATCGTGTCCCATAGAACACGAAACACCAAAAATGGACCAATAGGACTGCGACACGTGGCCCTCCCAACAGTTCTGCCGCGCTCAGTCTGCCGCCCAGTGCACAGTTGACCGACCAATGAGGGCGTGCCACGTGTCCACTCCGAAAGTTCAGTGCACCCGGTGCACAAAATCCCGTGGACCGCACCAATGAAATGCTGCCACGTGTCCAAGCCGGTGCACCATACACCCTGAGCCAGCCTGAAATCCCCGTAGACCGAATGCTGTGAGCCGACCAATAGTATGATGCCACGTGTCCACCCTGTCGGTCCACCGTGCACCTAAATGGTTCCGTGGACCGCGCGCTGTGGACCATCCAATCTCCACATGCCACGTGGCACCGCCCTGGTGCACGCCCGCGCGGTGGACCGGCCGCCTGCCCGCGCCCCCGCCGCTGCTGCCCGCGCCCTCAGCGCCTGCCCGCGGCCGCGCGCCGCCTGCCCGAGCGCCTCCGCCGCCTTCCGCCGCCGCCCGCCGCCGCCGGCCGCCGCCGGCGATCGCCGGAAATACTGTTCCGGCGTGAACAGTAACCCGAAGCCCAAAAATGCCGCAAATACACCGTCTGAAGCGTTTTCGCGCGCTGAATCCGATTTTGACGTCCGTTTCGCCAAATTCTCACTCTAAAATTTGCCGAAAGCCCCCGGGAAGTATTCTTGGTCCAAATCTCGCGCCGAGCCCAATCTCAATATCCGTTTTGCGCGCAAACACCTCCAAACGACCGATGGGGTCCCCCGATCACCCACGTGATCCATTTGAAGCCCGGAGTCCAACACTTGTGTCCAAATCGGCGCCCGAACACCGCCGACATGCCCCGTAGGCCTCCAGAAGCTGTCGGTCACCCTGTAAAAGCCCCAAATACCTCCCGCACACTGCGTAGATCTCCAGTAGCCACCTCAAAGCACCGCAACAGCTCTGCGGAGATCCAGGTCATCACATCTCTCAACTATAAAAGGAAATAAACTAAAACTATAGTACACCAGTCTCAACTCTGTCTCTCCAAATACAGAAGATCTCCCTCCAAGGATAACCGTAAATATCAGCTGATAGCTATCAGGAATCTCCAGCCAGGGGGTACAGCTGCACACGTCGGGTGGTACAGATCTAGCTCGCGACTCCCTCGCCCCGGTCAACTATCAAGGATCAGCACTCCCAAGGAGGACTCTGCAAAACAGGGGGAAGAAAAGAAAGGGAAAACAACAATGGGGGTGAGAACCACTAGTAAACCAGTAGCCTCCCCCTGTGGGTAAAGCCTCAAGCTCCGGCGTACCCACTAAGTCTGCTAGAGGCAAGAAAGGGCAAATGGTAAAGCTGTGAATAGAACTACTGAATAGAGGGGAAACCACTACAAGTATGCCTCTAAATGCAATACCGAAAAATGACTGTATGAATGCAACTATGAGGCTAACTGCCCAAAGAAACCCAATCAGAAAAGCCAGAAGGCTCTGGCACTGCCTGCTCTGTCATCACTCACAACTCACCAACTGACCGGCGCTCGGCACGGCCCGCTCTGTCATCACTCACAACTCACCAACTGTGCCCGGCGCTCGGCACTGTGTAAAGCCTACTCCGGAGTGGCACTCGAGGGGAGCGACCCACACGAGTAAAGTATCACTGTATCAAGCATCTCTGTAACCACTGTCTCATAATAGCAGGACTGGATCATGACTATGATCAAAGTGGGAAACTCCGTCCACTAATGAAACCCCGATCCGATACAATAATACTCAAAAGTGGGAAATACCATCCACTAGAGAAATCTGATACCCAATCTGATGCAATAGTAAACATCCGGTCAACCGCCCAAAGTCCGCGGTCACCGCAATAACCCACAACCCGCAATTGGGTAAAATAATCAAGATCCGGTCAACCGCCTACTGTCCGCGGTTGCCGCAATAACCCACAATCCAACATCAAGTACACCCTATCTCTGACCCTCAGGTCCCGGCTACACTATCCCAAACCTCTGCTCGAACTCGAGCAACATGACTCAAAAGTCTAAATAAGAAGGAGAAAGAAAGCAATCATGGTTTCTCCTAAGTCAAATCCCAATATGATAGTGTAGCAATAAAATAGTGGCCTATCTAGATGTCCAAATAAGCATGCAAAAGTCCTCAGCAATGTGAAAGGGAGAATATGTCAAATAACAGTTTTACATGTGTAATAATTAATAATATCCACATAAATACAACCATCATGCTAAAATCATCAGTCAACTACACATGTAAATAATCCCTGATCCATAATAAATCCCAGAGTGGCACCCGCACCTAGATACGTCATTATGTCCCAACAATTAATCCCTTTAATCCACTTTTATAAAGATCTAGGTGCTAATAAAGCATGTTAATTATCACTATTAAATTATTCCAATGATCATGTTCCAACAGCAATATTATCCCAATAATATCCCCAACATGCTATATCCACAAAATTAATCTCAGATGATAGGCTCACATGTATATCAGTCAATCATGCATAATAATCAATCAATATGCTCAAAAGTGGGGTTTTCTAATAAACTTAGTGAGTAAGTCAGAAGTAGAGGCATGCAACAACCACCCACCTGAAGCGCTAACTGTCCGGGTCCGTACAGCTGAAAATACCAAAAACTCCAATCCTGTGCTCCAACAAGTATAGTACACCCGAAACACTCCTGGCACAACACAAAGTCCACTAAATACACTTAGGCTCCCAAATAGTGCTCTTACAACTACATACAACAACAGTCCCAGAACTGTTAAATTATCACCTGTAGAAAGTGCCCAGAAAAATCCCAGAAAAATATCACAGCGATCCTCGCATCGATAGCTTCGAAACGGTACCTTGCACGCCCAAATCCGAGTTCGGTAAGTCAAGTTATAAATTCGGCAAGGTGGTAATCCAAACATCAAACTGTAAAGAAAAACTGCACACTGTACACTGAGAAAACAGTAATTTTCACCTTCGAAACAATTTCCTAAAATCCCAGAAAAATCACCACTGTGTTCCTCGCGACGAGTAGATCAAAATCGACTCTTGAATCGCCTCGATCCGATGTTCCTAGGCTGAGATATAAAATCGGCAAGTTGGTGCTGTCCAAAATCCACCACAGAAAAATGGGGGTCAAAGATGCCTCGGGAAACGTGCCAAAAGTGCGAAACGGAGCGGAGCGATCAACACGAAAATCGAAGCCTTACCTCTTAGGAACACGCTGTCGAAGAAATCGTCCAAAAACTCCTCCTGGTTTGCTCACAGCGAATTTCTGACTGAACTGCGACGGTAATGGGCCGAAATGGGGCGAAAACCGAGGCGAACTGTAAAATGATATCGCCGTTGCCGAGCTTCCAAAATTCTGAGAATCCACCACGAGATCAAGGGCATCAAGAGGAAAAACTTTCATATAGAACTCTCCCTCCCATTCTCTCTCTATCACTCGGAAAAAGCCAAAGAAGAGGGGGGAAAAGGGCTATTTATAGGCCCACCAAACAAATCCAAAAATGACATCTGTGTCCCCTTTTCGGGCGCCCGAAACTTTCGGGCGCTACAGTAACGGCCCGGCCCGTTACTGTGCAGGCCCGGCACCAGCCCGCCACGGCCCGCACAGTAGCCGGCCCACGGCCCGGCCCACGGTCCGCACCCGCACAGCGGATCCGGCCGGACCGGTGGTCGTCCGACCCGCCCAATGCGCGACACGTGTCCCAGAACAGGGGACAGCGGATCCGGCCAACCCCTCGCGCCGCGTGGCGCTCCTCTGGTCAACGGAGCCATTGGCGCTGGCCAATAGGCGGCCGCCACGTGGCGCACGCGTGCGCCACGTCGGCGCCGTGGCCGCCACGCCCGCCGGCCCGCTGCCACGCCGCCTGCCGCCTGCATGCCGGCCTGCCGCCTGCCGCCCGTACGCGCACAGTAGCCCGGCCAACCCACGCGCGCCACGTGTCCAATCCAAATACTCGCTGAACCCGGTGCACAGAAATCCCAAACACCGAACCACTAAACATCTGCCACGTGTCCCTCTCCGGTGCACCGTACACCGCGCACCGCCGCGCCTGCCGCGCACAGTGGCGCGCCCAATCCCCGCGCGCCACGTGTCCACCCTCTCGCTCACTGCACCCGGTGCACCTGACTTCACGAACCGAACCAATAGAAAGATGCCACGTGTCCACCTCCAGTCCACCGTACACCCCGCAATGCTCCGTGGACCGCGACCTGTGAACCCTGCAATGGGAAGCCGCCACGTGGCAACCCGCTCTGGTGCACGCCGGCGCGTGGACCGCGCGCCTGCCCGCGCCCCTGCCCGCGCGCTGCGCGCTGCCCGCCGCCGCGCTACCGCCTGCCCGAGGCCGCGCCGCCGCCCTCCGCCGCTGCCCGCCGCCGCCGGTGCCGCCGGCGATCGCCGGAGTTACTGTTCCGGCGGTGAACAGTAACCCTTGCCCAAAAACATCAAGTGGGTAGTCCATTTTGACCGTTTTCGCGCGCTGAATCCGAATTTGACGTCCGTTTCGCCAAATTCCAACTCTAAAAATTGCCGAAGGCACCCGGAAATGCGTTCTTAGTCCAAACTTCGTGCGGAGCCCAATTTAAGTATCCGATTCGCGCGAAACCACTTCTAAACCCTCCACGGGGTCCTCCGATCACTCACATGATCCATTTAAGTCCGAAGTCCAACACTTATGTCCAATTATGCCCCAAACACCTCCAACACACCATGTAGGCCTCCAATGGCCACCCCAACGCACTGTAGCAGCTCTGCGGAGATCCGGGTCATCACATCCTCCCCCACTAAAAGAAAGTTTCGTCCTCGAAACTAAAGTCGTTCCTCAACACGGAGTCTCAACCAAATAAAGGGGGATAAACATCCAATCATCCACCGCTCAAGCTCCCAAGGCTGACAAGTACCTCCTCCAAAGGCGCGATGCGGTCCTCGGGTCTCCAACTAGAACAAGATAAAGGCGGGCACTCCAGAAAAACCGTACCAACTCAACCAAGTACAGCTGGGCTAACCGCTCGAGCTACCAAGTAATCTGCATCGGTACAAGCCTCCGCTCCTCCCAGGGCCTCAGATAATCCAACCACAAGTCCATCGGCACACCAGCTCGATCCAAGTATCTCTGTACTCCCGAGGTATCCAATATAAGTCCTCCAACTGATCACATAACTCTGAACTCTAATCCAAACCATCAGGGTGTAGCAACACCTCCCCAACTCTCGGGCATCAGCACACAACAATAAGCAGTTGGAAGGACCAGATCGCAAATCAATCTTCGAGAAGGTCCAGTACCCTTGCAGATGGTAAATCCAATCCTCCAGGCTCGAGAAAGGGTAACTGCTCCAGACGGTCACCTCATCGAATTTCGGGAGTTGTGTCCTCAACTCCCAAACCAGTGACATGCAAAGCAACTCCGAGAGAAAAAGAGCCCTCTGTGTCACCATCATACGCCACGTCTACCTCGACAGTCCACACAGCGCCAGCTGTGGCATCAACAAGCTCGACCTCTGACAGCTTCCTGCTCCAGGTAACCGCCACCACAGTGGCCCTATCAGGGTGATATCGGTTGCTTGCCACAAATCCAACTGTAGCTTCATAGCTACTATGGGAGGTATCACAGTATATCACAATTCCATCTCCCAACACTGGCGATGCAGAAATCAGGGCTAGTATCAATCTCATCACCAATTCGTCAAGCTCTGCTGGCACCATCCGGCTCACAAGCTCCACACCTCAACAAATAACTGCCGGTCTCAGCCATTCTCGCATAGCATCCCTTTTTGGCTGGATTTCCACCACCGCCTCTTATGGCTAGTCTAAGTGATCCAAGATGATATGCTCTCGAAGCTAAAACTCGTACCACAACAACTTGGCACACAGCTTCTTCCTCATTGACCTTGTTACACCACCAACAAGCACTCCACCAGCTCTAAACCATACAGAGATGGGGTAAAATCAAAATATCCCGGAAGAATATCTCCAATAATTCTTCCCAAGTGCAGCTGGAACACACAATTCCTCAAATCCTAAGATGACAGGGCATTAGTCATTCCATTTATCCTTACTGTACTCATAATGCCCCTACCATGTCCTGAATACCATCTTGGCTAAACACTCAGCTGTCTGATTCCAAAAAGATACATGTATTATCAGCAACAACTGCCGGAGTATAACTCCACAAAAAGGTCCTAAATAACATCCAGACCTGCCTGCGGTCACCCCACACAAGGACCCTCACTGTCGTGTGCCCACGACGTGGCACTAGATCGACCAGACCCTCGATCCATCAGCTCCTGCGACTGCGCCATCAGCTCTGTCCGCTCTACAGGTGGTATCCAATGAGGTGCTAACGGAGTTGGCGTGGTTTCTAGAACCACGTCAACCGCAATCTCAATCTCCCTAATCGGCGGCATTATCATCAGCTCCGGAGGAATCACACCCGGGATCACACGATAACAGGGGTATCCTTGCGTCCCGGTGCCGCCGTAAGCACCTCGCGCAACGTCACTACAACCCGTGTGCTCTGACTGTCTCAAAGAACAAGTCTCTAATGTCTGCCTTGCAGAAGATCATAATCTTCTCTCTCCGCAGTCAAACACCATGTGGCACTGTGCCAACCAATCCCACGCACTAGGTCAAACACTGACCAGATACAAATACCAATAAACCTGCCGATACCACTCGGGGTCTCAACTGCACTGGACATGATCCACAACCTCCTCCACATGCACCATCCCAACAGGAACCTGTACCTCCAGTGCATGTGGTTACAAATCTGCCTCTAGTCCATGCAGGGATGCATCATGCTCCTACTTCGACTGCTGTGATGAAGTCACACCTGCGACGACCTGATCCACTGCCTTGGTGCCCTCCACCCAGGCAGCACAGTCTCAATCGCTCACTGTAGGTGGTCGTCACTTAATCTGCCTAAAAACCAAGGCTATCCGTAAAAAGGAGCACAATTCTCCGCCTTGGCTCACACTGAGGCGATGAATACGGTCTTCCGTAGCCAATAAATCCACGCTACCGCTGCGCCACTCTGATAACGATGCAGATGCTGTCACCGGGGTCCACCTGACCTCTGACATCTCAGAAAATCCACTATTGCAATCGTTATATGACAAAACACCATTATCCTTACAAAGCTCACCCTTCAAACACATGTATTGTACCCTAAACACAAATGTTATCAATCACAAAGGGTAACCTTCCTTTGGGTAAGCTTTACATAATCCGTCCACAAGGATGCCCACCATCCAGGAAAGGAAAACGAAAGTGCCACAGCCAACCGATCTGTCCCCCAGCACTTAGCGCCACACGCCTCTATCCAGAACTCGCCTCTGGCGGCAGATCCTTATCCAAAGGAATTGCAACAGTACACTCCATACACAATGCCTACTCCCTCGAGGCATCAAAAATCCAAAATCCAAAGCAGAGGGATCAGATAAACAGAAAGGTATCCTGGCGCAATCCACTGCCAGTCGCACGCATCCTACGCGCTTCGTCCCTCGAAACCTGGAGCGTACAGTTCAACAACTGCAAAAACTTCCCAGCACAGGGGGACCCTCAATTAATCACTCCATCACCACCAACCACGATTTTGCCTCCAAAGGCTCTAACTCAAATCCATAAATCAGGGGGTTCATCTGCCAAAACTGGCTCTATCCACCAATGATGTCCCACAACTCATCGGCTGTCAACTATCCACCCCACCTTGGTGCCTCAGTATTAAACATTGGCACGGAGGGGGCTACTCACTCAATCGGCGCCACAGGAATCACTGCCGCTGAGGATACTGTAACCAGGTGATCTCAGGAGAAAAACACTGTCGGGCTGCCCACTGCTCCGACAACTGTGTCACTCAGACCAGCGGCTCACTCTGCCGCTGATATGCCTCTGACAATCCTGCCATCGGGGCCTGAAGCTCTCTAACCTCAATCCGGATATCCGGCCCAAAAACAATCAGCTCAAGCCCCACCGCTGCGACGAGTGCACACCAATCCGCACAACGCGTCGGGGAGACACCGCTCACCCCGACCAACTGCACCACAGCACAAAACAAAACTCGACCCAATCCGGCGAGAGTCTAGAGCATGTCAACCGTTCCGCCGCATTATGTTGTCTGCAGCCAACATAATTGCTTAGGAGAATAAACATGCCAATCACCCATCCCATCACTCGGGAGAGGTATAAAACTCAATCAGGACTCTCGCAAAACTCACGACTCTCTCGAAGTCATCCTAGGGTCCAACCATAAGCCTAGGGTTTCTACAGTCCCAATTGACCTATCCCTAAGCTCTGATACCAACTTAATCTGTCACGCCCCGGGGTCGAAACTGCGACCCGGGCTCGCCAACAGATCCGCCACCTATGCCAAAACCCGCATAGGCGAAGCGTCTAACCTGCAAAAGATAGTACTATAGCTACACAAATATCAGAGCTGAAATAAAATGCTGTAAAATAAAATCCAATTACTATACATCATGAAATAGAGTACAATATCCATTCCCTCAAATACAGATAATCATCATACAATGTCCTCAGTACAGCATCTCTCAACTATAAAAGGAGATAAACTAAAACTATAGTACACAGTCTCAGTCTCTCCAAATACAAAAGATCTCCCTCCAGATAAACAGTAAAACCAGCCAACAGCTACGAGGAATCTCCAACCAGGGGATACAGCTACACTCCTCGGGTGGTACAGATCTAGCTCGTGACTCCCTCGCCCCGAACAACGACCGAAGATCAGCAACTCCCAATGAGGACTCTGCAAAACAGGGGGAAGAAAAGAAAGGAAAACAACAATGGGGGTGAGAACCACTAGTAAACCAGTAGCCTCCCCCTGTGGGTAAAGCCTCAAGCTCCGGCGTACCCACTAAGTCTACTAGAGGCAAGAAAAAGGGCAAATGGTAAAGCTGTAAACAGAACTACTGAATAAAAGGGGAAACCACAACAAGTATGCCTCTAAATGCAATACCGAAGGAAATGACGGTATGAATGCATCAGGAGGCTAACTGCCCAAAGAAACCCAATCAGAAAACCAGAAGGCTCTGGTACTGCCTGCTCTGTCATCACTCACAACTCACCAACTGGCTCGGCACTGCCCGCTCTGTCATCACTCACAACTCACCAACTGACCGGCGCTCGGCACGGTCTAAAGCCTACTCCGGAGTGGCACTCGAGGGGAGCGACCCACACGAGTAAAGTATCACTGTATCAAGCATCTCTGTAACCACTGTCTCATAATAGCAGGACTGGATCATGACTATGATCAAAGTGGGAAACTCCGTCCACTAATGAAACCCCGATCCGATACAATAATACTCAAAAGTGGGAAATACCATCCACTAGAGAAATCTGATACCCAATCTGATGCAATAGTAAACATCCGGTCAACCGCCCAAAGTCCGCGGTCACCGCAATAACCCACAACCCACAATTGGGTAAAATAATCAAGATCCGGTCAACCGCCTACTGTCCGCGGTTGCCGCAATAACCCACAATCCAACATCAAGTACACCCTGTCACTGACCCTCAGGTCCCGGCTACACTATCCCAAACCTCTGCTCGAACTCGAGCAACATGACTCAAAAGTCTAAATAAAAGGAGAAAGAAAGCAATCATGGTTTCTCCTAAGTCAAATCCCAATATGATAGTGTAGCAATAAAATAGTGGCCTATCTAGATGTCCAAATAAGCATGCAAAAGTCCTCAGCAATGTGAAAAGGGAGAATATGTCAAATAACAGTTTTACATGTGTAATAATTAATAATATCCACATAAATACAACCATCATGCTAAAATCATCAGTCAACTACACATGTAAATAATCCCTGATCCATAATAAATCCCAGAGTGGCACCCGCACATAGATATGTCATTATGTCCCAACAATTAATCCATTTAATCCACTTTCATAAAATCTAGGTGCTAATGTAGCATGTTAATTATCACTATTAAATTATTCCAATGATCATGTTCCAACAGCAATATTATCCCAATAATATCCCCAACATGCTATATCCACAAAATTAATCTCAGATGATAGGCTCACATGTATATCAGACAATCATGCATAATAATCAATCAATATGCTCAAAAGTGGGGTTCTCTAATAAACTTAGTGAGCAGGTCAGAAGTAGAGGCATGCAACAACCACCCACCTGAAGCGCTAACTGTCCGGGTCCATACAGCTGAAAATACCAAAAACTCCAATCCTGTGCTCCAACAAGTATAGTACACCCGAAACACTCCTGGCACAACACAAAGTCCACTAAATACACTTAGGCTCCCAAATAGTGCTCTTACAACTACATACAACAACAGTCCCAGAACTGTTAAATTATCACCTGTAGAAAGTGCCCAGAAAAATCCCAGAAAAATATCACAGCGATCCTCGCATCGATATCTTCGAAACGGTACCTTGCACGCCCAAATCCGAGTTCGGTAAGTCAAGTTATAAATTCGGCAAGGTAGTAATCCAAACATCAAACTGTAAAGAAAAACTGCACACTGTACACTGAGAAAACAGTAATTTTCACCTTCGAGACAATTTCCTAAAATCCCAGAAAAATCACCACTGTGTTCCTCGCGACGAGTAGTTCAAAATCGACTCCTGAATCGCCTCGATCCGATGTTCCTAGGCTGAGATATAAAATCGGCAAGTTGGTGCTGTCCAAAATCCACCACAGAAAAATGGGGGTCAAAGATGCCTCGGGAAACGTGCCAAAAGTGCGGAACGGAGCGAAGCGATCAACACGAAAATCGAAGCCTTACCTCTTAGGAACACGGTGTCGAAGAAATCGTCCAAAAACTCCTCCTGGTTTGCTCACAGCGAAATTCTGACTGAACAGCGACGGTAATGGGCCGAAATGGGGCGAAAACCGAGGCGAACTGTAAAATCGATATCGCCGTTGCCGAGCTTCCAAAAGTTCTGAGAATCCACCATGAGATCAAGGGCATCAAGAGGAAAAACTTTCATAAAGAACTCACCCTCCCATTCTCTCTCTATCACGCGGAAAAAGCCAAAGAAGAGGGGGGAAAAGGGCTATTTATAGGCCCAGCCAAACAAATCCAAAAATGACATCTGTGTCCCCTTTTCCGGGCGCCCGAAAACTTTCGGGCTGCTACAGTAACGGGCCCGGCCCGTTACTGTGCAGGCCCGGAACCACCAAAGCCCGCCACGTAGCCCGCACAGTAGCCGGCCCACGGCCCGGCCCACGGTCCGCACCCGCACAGCGGATCCTGGCCGGACCGGTGGTCGTCCGACCCGGCCCAATGCGCGACACGTGTACCCAGAACAGGGGACAGCGGATCCGGCCAACCGCCTCGCGCCGCGTGGCGCTCCTCTGGTCAACGGAGCCATTGGCGCTGGCCAATAGGCGGCCGCCACGTGGCGCACGCGTGCGCCACGTCGGCGCCGTGGCCGCCACGCCCGCCGGCCCGCTGCCACGCCGCCTGCCGCCTGCACGCCGGCCTGCCGCCTGCCGCCCGTACGCGCACAGTAGCCCGGCCAACCCACGCTTGCCACGTGTCCAATCCAAATACTCGCTGAACCTGGTGCACAGAAATCCCAAACACCGAACCACTAAACATCTGCCACGTGTCCCTCTCCGGTGCACCGTACACCGCGCACCGCCGCGCCTGCCGCGCACAGTGGCGCGCCCAATCCCCGCGCGCCACGTGTCCACCCTCTCGCTCACTGCACCCGGTGCACCTGACTTCACGAACCGAACCAATAGAAAGATGCCACGTGTCCACCTCCAGTCCACCGTACACCCCGCAATGCTCCGTGGACCGCGACCTGTGAACCATGCAATGGGAAGCCGCCACGTGGCACCCCGCTCTGGTGCACGCCGGCGCGTGGACCGCGCGCCTGCCCGCGCCCCTGCCCGCGCGCTGCGCGCTGCCCGCCGCCGCGCTACCGCCTGCCCGAGGCCGCGCCGCCGCCCTCCGCCGCTGCCCGCCGCCGCCGGGTGCCGCCGGCGATCGCCGGAGTTACTGTTCCGGCGGTGAACAGTAACCCTTGCCCAAAAACATCAAGTGGGTAGTCCATTTTGACCGTTTTCGCGCGCTGAATCCGAATTTGACGTCCGTTTCGCCAAATTCCAACTCTAAAAATTGCCGAAGGCACCCGGAAATGCGTTCTTAGTCCAAACTTCGTGCGGAGCCCAATTTAAGTATCCGATTCGCGCGAAACCACTTCTAAACCCTCCACGGGGTCCTCTGATCACTCACAGGGTCCAGATAAGTCCGATGTCCAACACTTATGTCCAATTATGCCACAAACACCTCCAACACACCATGTAGGCCTCCAATGGCCACCCCAACGCACTGTAGCAGCTCTGCGGAGATCCGGGTCATCACAGGGAGTGTTTTGAAATGGGAAAGATGGAATAAACAACTTGGATTCCGGAATATAAAGTAATCCAGTCCGCATACCGGTACCTATAAATTGCGTACCGGTACGTAGTGCAAAATCCTGAAAATCTTCGTTCGGGTTCCGGACTGAAAAATTCCACTGATCCGGATCCGCAAAGGTAGTTCCGGTACTAAACATGGAGTACCGGTACTCAAGTGAAAAACAGGGATTTTCATGATTCGGGGTCCGGATTGGGTTTTCTGATCCGGAATCTTGGTTCCGGTACTAAAATTCATGTACGGGTACACTAGAGCCAAAAAGCAAAAATTTCTTGAAACAAATCCAAATTTTGAAAACTTTTTAAATACCGATTTGTATTCCATCAAGAAATCAATTAAAGTGTTTTAAACAACGATGAATTCACACAGATGCCATTCAATCCAATTAATTTCACAAAATTAAAAAGATTTACTCCTAAATCATGAAAAACAAAGATAAAACATTATAAACTATTTTTCATGTTATATTCATCAAACATAAGTCATCAAAAATAATCTTGAGATCCAAACTCTATCAAGATGTAACGGATTTACAAAGATGACTTACGGAGATTTCCAAATGACATCAATTTTGAATTCTACCCTTTCAAATTGAGATAAGCACTAAATTACCTAAGGGTGGCTCTTTGAGCATCTTTTAACTATCCCACCTTATACCAACCAGGAGATTGTCCAAAATAAGAACTTTGAATTTAAATCTCCGAATGCTTCAACTAAAAATTTTTAAAAAAAATATTTTCCAAGCATCCAAAACATGTGGTAGCTTCACACACAAACCGGACGATCGGGGTGGCAGCTCTTTCCAACATGTGGTGGTAGTTTTCACACTTCTTTCGGATGTAACTCTTTCCACATCTTTTATAATTTATTTGTTTTCCCTTGTAAGAATGCAATCTCTTACGTGAAAGAATTAAATCCCAAATTTTAGTCTATCGGTTGTCTCACGTTTATCACAATGAATTCACACAACCGAGATAGATTAAGCATCTTAAGATCACACATGATTTCAAAAATTTGATGCTTATAACTATCAAAAACTCCTATAATGAAGTATCTTCAAGATTATGATTATGGAGTAAAGATGATAATTCATATAAAATTAAATTGGAGTGAATGAACGTGAAGCCCTTTTTATTCAATGCACTTGTTCAATAAAAATCCTTTTGTTCAAAAACAAAGTATAAAAACAAAGAGCATTGAAAACATGTAATGCAAAGATTAAGAAAAATATGAAAGGAAAACCAATCAAAGCATTACATACAGTCATAAGCTATTTAGAACTTAAGACAGGGAAAGATATCACCTTTCCGAATTCAAAATCGCTGGATTTTGGGTTGTCTTGATTCGTTGTGGCCGGGGGTTGTCCGCTTTGACTGTTGATCCACCTTAGGTCTTTGCCTCGCAATAATCCACTTGTATGATTGAAGTTGTGGCTCGGACCTTTGGTGGGTTGAGTGAACTCCTTTGACTTGATGTGTCTTTTGAATCCGTTAAGTCCGCTCCGTAGATGAAGTTGCCAAAGGACTCTTCTTTCTCTTTTTCGGGCAATTCTTCACCAAATGTCCTTCAAGTCCACATAGGTGACAAGTTTTTCCTTTCAATTTCATTGTGGAACTTGAAGCATGCATAGTTTGGTCCTTTTTAAATCCCAAACCAGCCTTGCTTATTTGACCTAATCCGGACATACAATTAAATTTCTTGGAACCGGTGGAAAGACTTTGTATGTCGGATTTGAGTTCATGAACTTGCTTGGTCAAAGCTGGGTTGGTGACATGAATCTCCTCAAACTACTTTTCAAGAAAACCAATCTTGTCCATATATGATTTAGCGTTTGTCTCCGATTGGTTTAACTTTTCTTGGAGGATTTTATTGTTCTCCAATAAACGTTCTTGTTCCTTCTCGAGATCATGAAGTTTGATCTTTAAAGCTTGATTTTCGTCTTGAACCTCATGTCACGCCCCGAGTCTGCCAATTTGTACGGTTCGGGCACGCCAACAGACCCGCCAATCGGGTAAGACCTTTTTCTACCCGAAAGGAACGGTAACATCCATAATTACACAACAAGTGTATGCGGAAGCTCAATATCAGAGTACTAAAAATCACTACAAATTTAAAACTTTCATTCAGTAACAAATAGTTAATGCGAAAATTAAAGCATACAAGAGTGAACCATAAATTAAACTTATTACACTTTACATTTTTGAACTTGCAAATAAAATTATTACATTTTCTTTACATGAATTCCTCACCATACAAGGTTCACTCAAGAAATATATAAATGGGATACCTCTGCTAGACCCTCTAGGTCTCTATGCTGCTGGGCCCTTGCCCCTGTCGTATGCCTCGCTGTCTGCATCTGATCCGTCTCGACCGCTGCATCCATTCCCGAACCTGGGGGGGGAGTCACCCAAGTGGTGTGAGAACTACATCTGAGTTCCCAGTGGGTTCAACCACCGAGAGAAAAGTGTTCTACACCACTTGGTCCAATGGAAGCAATAATAATAGTGCTAGGAAACTAAAATCCTCGATATCAAATGCAGCTATACAAAATAATACATCACTGTCTGTATATACTCATCAACCCAGCACTACACTGTCTAGCCATACTAGGATACAATATAATAGGTCATTACACTATCTGTGTATACTCATCTATTGGGTTGTATTAATATGGATCTAAATAGGGAAAAAAATACCTAGAGGGGGGTGAATAGGTGTAAACAATAAACACTCAAAAAATCATTGCGCAATAAAACCCAATGCGGAAATAAAAATGAACACGCAAGATTTTTACGTGAAAAAACTCCAAACCGGAGTAAAAAACCACGGGACCGATAACACGGCGAAATCCACTAGAATTAACACACGTACAAGGTGATATAACGTACTCACAGACGACTCAACCTCTTACCATACGCTCCTAGTAGATCTTCTCCGCTCGTTCCACGACGCTTCTCGAATCCACGATCCGCACCCAACGCTGAATCCACAGCGTCCAACGTCGAGTCCACGACGTCCGACCGAATCCACGGTCTTCACCCAGTAGCACGCTTCGAATCCACGAACGTACCTCGCTCCGAATCCACGAGAGCGGTTGCACCTTGAATCCACAAGGCCACGCGAGTCCACGCGCCGATTTAGGGTAAATCGTTGTTTTTGGGTGGTGATGATCCGCCGAATACTTAGATTAGGAATAGATCGGAAATACCATCTAAGTATTCATTGATTTGATTCTACTCAAAATCTGAGTTTGGAAAACCTAGAATCAAATCAATCAATATAGATGAAGAAACATAGAATTAAATCTATTGATTTCCTTTCTTCTCTATATGTGGATCTTTCTCTTTACGGCTTATTTTTCTATTAAGTCCCGTATTTTTCCGATGTATGTGGATGCCCTAGAAAATGAATCATAGGGTCTATTTATAGGTTAGAAACCATTGGAAGAAGATAAGGATCAAAAACAGCCTTTTCTGGAAATTTTACCGACGGCGATCCGGATTGGAATTGGGCGATCTGGATTGCAGAAGCAAGAAAGACGATTTCCAGAAAAATACTTGTTCGGGATCCGGATCGCAGTCCCCGATCCGGATCGTTCATACAGTTTTACCAAACATCAACATTCGGGATCCGGATTGCAAATCCTGATCCGGATTGTGCAAGTAACAAGGTAAAACTAGTGTTCGGGATCCGGATCATGAGATGCTGCGATCCGGATTGAACCAGTGTATGAACGAACACCCTTCGGGATCCGGATTGCAAGGCCCGATCCGGATCCTGAACATGTCCCATGTCCAGTTTTTGATTTTTATGCAATTAAACATTCTTCCAGGTGTTTCTACACTACAAGAAGTATTCGGATCACCAAAAATCTTTAGTTAAACATACCTGATCCTTTTGAATTCTTCTTTCTTGAGATTGAGGTATATGATCCAAAGTTCTTTCATCTTCAATCTTCAAGACTTAACACTTTCCACGAAATACGCCAACACAAATTCCGTAACAATCTCCCCCTTTGGCGGTTTCGTGACAAAACACAAATCCACAAAAGAAAATTCAAAAAGATATTTTTGTTGCTATCACCATACAACAAAAATTTACAATGGAGATCCAAAAATTTAGAATACATGAGATAAACTCCTAAAACAGACTCTAGACTTAGACATCTGTAATCTCTGCAAAAAGAAATCATTCTTGACAAAAAGAGATCGTTAGATACCTCAAGAATTGAAACATACAAAACCAAATACAGAGATAGAGTTTATATGATTATCATGACATTTGAAAATTCAGATATGTAAGAGAATCATAGACAAAAATCAACATATCTTCTATGCATTCAAAAGCCAAATGTCACAAAATGTTAGTCCAACATCAACTTGTTAGTCATATTACATGCCCAAATAGTTAGTCGAATAGTTAGTAGGGACATGCAACAAATCAACAAATAAAAACCAAGTTGAAGTTGATGAACATACTTATCTTAATGTTCACATATTCACACAGTTTTCACATCATCATTGTATCATCACTGTTCAAGTTCTCTCTAAACTCTCTCCCCCTTTTTTGTCACAAACAAAGCCAAAACGTAGTCAAAACTACAGAATGTAAGGAGAGTTAAAAGTTCCATTAACACGAAAAACCTGAGAACTAAACTAAAAATTAGAACAAAAACTAAGTCCTAACAATTCTGCACAAAAAGAAAAACCTGCACAAAATTTTGTGTTAGTCTGAAGTGTCTGAACTGGTACAGCTCAGTTTGCTTAAAATCCCCTTAAGCATCTTCGAAATATTGGAATATTTCTTCTTGATCTTCTTATGCTCAGATGAAATGTGCTGAAGTTCTCTGGACAGCCTTTCCTGTTCAGCAGAAAGTCTTTGCTGTTCTTGGCGAATGGATGCCAATGCATCTGTTTCAGCAGTCATTCTCTTTGAGGTAGATGGATTCTGCGTAGATGCAGATGGTGCATTCTGGCCCTCAATCCATGGTGATTTACTCTGTTGAATTCCAGAAAGTGAACGTGCTCTAGTAAGAGGCTCATTGAGTGGAATCCCTCCTTCTTTGACATTCTTCCGTCGTGTGTATTGCTTCGTTGTTGAGGCAGATTTCTTTAGCCTTTTGTTTTTCACAAATTGGCTGTTCTCCTCATCAATTTTTTGTTGAACTTCTTTGAAGAATTCGTCCCATTCTTCTTCATCATAGTCAGAGCTATCTATATCATCAGTTTTTGTCTTGTCTCGAGGTGAGTCTTCTTGTTCCTTTTTAACAGATGCACGAGTGTGCACCATTGTGACCAAGAGAAGGATCAACCATGAGAATTCCATTGATCCAAGTGCCTTAAGAAGATTGAAGCTCCTGTGAAGAGCAACTCAAGAACACATGAAAAAAAATTGTTAATTTTGAAAAATTTGAAAAATTGTATCCAAACAATCATAATCATGTAGAGAAGTTAAGAATCAAATTAGTTTTGCAAAAAGAATTTTAAAAGTGGATCAATTCCATGATTTTCAAAAATTCCTCTTTTATGCCCTAAAACCGAAATTTTTGAAATCGAAGCCCAAAAATTCGTTTATCTTGAGAAAACCAAGCATATAATCAAAACTAATAAACCCAGAGTTCTTATTTCAAAAGAAATTTGATCAAAAACCATTCACAAACGAAAAAGATAGAAAAATCTCATCACGTTTTGAAGAAAATAGAGAAAAACTGTGAAAACCGAGATTTTGATCAATAAAACTTACTTGGATTCGAAGAACTTGAGTTAGGAAAGCTTCAAGATGCAAGGATTCTAGAGAGAGAAGCTCTAGAGACTTAAGAACAAAAGATTAGGGTAAAAGAAATCAAAGCCCTTTCGTTCTATTAAGAACCCTAGCCGTGATCCGGATCGGATCGAGATTTCGATCCGGATCGGCTACCCGCAGGAATAAGCCTGCGTTCGGGATCCGGATCACTTACCCCGATCCGGATCGGCTTCAACTTTTTCTCCAGAAAAATATAGAAAAATTCAATAAAATCCAGAAAAAGCATGTAAGCACTTTACCATATCAACTTTAAACAAAAATCATCGTTTCATACAACAAGAAATAGATTATACTAAATCTATCAAAAATACTCAAAAATGAAACGAAAATTTATGAAAATTAAAACTCTTAAAGTTGAACAACTTCAATTACATCTATCCTGATCTTATGTGTAATGCCTTTATCAAATCATCAATTTTGGTAAAGAAAATGAAATACAAAGATCAATAGATGTTTGAAATTCCAGATAAGTTAGATAATATATCTAGACAATCTGTTGAAGGAGTGGCTCTTTGAGCATCTTTTATCAAAAATCCCACCTTATACCAACCTTGAAATTATGACTGAGTCAAGTATTTCAATATGCATTTCATCAACAGTTTTTAAAACAAAAATTTGCTTTGCATACATGGGGTATCTTTTTCTTTCTTCTTTTTCTCCATGTGGTGGTAGTTTTCACACTCCTCATTGGGATGTAACTCTTTCCACATCTTTTGAGCATTTTACTTTTCTTTGACTCCCCCTCAATTGACTATCAATTGTTGGGTTTAGGTTAATAAGGATCTAATAGGGGAAAAAACACCTAGAGGGGGGTGAATAGGTGTAAACAATAAACACTCAAAAAATCATTGTGCGATAAAACCCAATGCGGAAAAATAAAAGAACACACAAGATTTTTACGTGGAAAACTCCAAACCGGAGTAAAAAACCACGGGACCGATAACACGGCGAAATCCACTAGAGTTAACACACGTACAAGGTGATATAACGTACTCACAGACGACTCAACCTTTTACCATACGCCCCTAGTCGATCTTCCCGCTCGCTCCATGACGCTTCTCGAATCCACGATCCGCGCCCAACGCTGAATCCACAGCGTCCAACGTCGAGTCCACGACGTCCAACCGAATCCACGGTCTTCACCCAATGGTACGCTTCGAATCCACGAACGCACCTCGCTCCGAATCCACGAAAGCGATAACACCTTGAATCCACAAGGCCACGCGAGTCCACGCGCCGATTTTGGGGTAAATCGTTGTTTGTTTGGGTGGTGATGATCCGCCGAATACTTAGATCAAGAGTAGATCGGAAATACCATCTAAGTATTCATTAGTTTGATTCAACTCAAGATGTGAGTATGAAAACCTAGAATCAAACTAATCAATATAGATGAAGAAACATAGAATAGATCTATTGATTTCCTTTCTTCTCTATATGTGGATCTAAGGCCGTATAAAATGATATGTGAAAATGACGGCTCTATTTGGATTCCCTAGAAAAATGACCATAGGGTTTATTTATAGGTTAGAAACCCTAGGAAGAATATTCGGATCAAAAACAAACTTTTCTGGAAAGTTTTACCGACGGCGATCCGGATTGTATAAGCCACGATCCGGATCGCAGACGCACAGAATGCAGTTTCCAGAAAATCACCTGTTCGGGATCCGGATCATAATCCACGATCCGGATCGTTCATACATTTTCACAAAACATCCCATTCGGGATCCGGATTGCACAAGCTGTGATCCGGATTGCAGCAATGTATGAACGAACACCTTTCGGGATCCGGATTGAAAGTCCACGATCCGGATCCTGAACATGTCCCATGTCCAGTTTTTGATGAATAAGCAATTAAAACCTCTTCCAGGTGTTTCTACACTATAAGAAGTATTCGGATCATCAAAATTATTTAGTTAAACGTACCTGATCCTTTTGAATTCTTCTTTCTTGAGATTGAGGTATACGATCCGAAGTTTCTTCATCTTCAATCTTCAAGACTTAATACAATCACGAAATACGCCAACTCAAATTCCGTAACAATCTCCCCCTTTGGCGGTTTCGTGACAAAACACAGATCCACAAAGAAAATTCAAAAAGATATTTTTGTTGCTATCACCATACAACAAAAATTTACAAAAGAGTTCCAGAAATTAAAAACATGAGATAAACTCCTAAGACAGACTCTAGACTTAGACATCTGTAACCTCTGCACACAGAAAACATTCTTGACAAACAAAATCGTTAGATACCTCAAGAATTGGAACATAGAAAAACCAAGTGCAGAGATAGAGTTTGATCTCACCATGACATTTAAAAGAATCAGATATGTGAAAGAAACATAGTTAAAACCAGCATATCTTCTAAGCAGTCGAAAACCAAATGTCAAAGTATGTTAGTCCAACATCAACTTGTTAGTCATATTACATGCCCAAATAGTTAGTCAAATAGTTAGTATAGAAGCATGTCACAAATCACAAAAGAAAACCAAAGTTGAGTTGAGATTCATACTTACCTTGATATCATCGATATTCACAATCATTGTTCAAAGTTCATCATTGTTCATTGTTTTCGCTAACTCTCTCCCCCTTTTTGTCACAAAAATAAGCCAAAACGTAGCATGAGCTACAATATGTAAGGAGAGTAACCAAAGAATAGAGTTCTAAAAGTATGCACAAACTGAGAACTAAACTAAACAAAGAGAAAAGCAACGTCCTGTGAAAGCTAAGAACTAAAGTAGATAAAGTGAACAGAAGGTGCGGCTCAGTCTGAAGAATCTGAACTAGTACAGCTTAGCTTGCTCAAAATCCCTTTAAGCAAATTCTTAAAATTAGAGTACTTCTTCTTGATCTTCTTATGTTCAGAAGAGATCTGCTGAAGCTCTTTCGATATTCTGTCTTGTGTAGCAGAGAGTCGGTGTTGTTCCTGACAAATCGATTCTAAAATCTCTGTCTCAGTTGTCCGTGTCTTTGAGTAAGATGGACGCTGTCTAGATGCAGATGGTGCATCTGGTCCTGCAGTCCATGGAGATTCAGTTTGCAGAATTCCAGAAAGTGAGCGTGCTCTGGTGAGAGGCCCACTATGCTGACTCGTACTTCTTTGAACATTTCTTCTTCTTGTATATTGTTTGGTCGTGGAGGCAGATTTCATAAGTCTCTTTCCTTTGGTGAATTCCCTGTCCTCTTCATCAATTTTTCGCTGAACATCCTTGAAGAATTCTTCCCATTCTTCCGTATCGTAATCTGAGCTGTCTTCATTGGCTTCGTTTGGTTTGTCTCGAGTTGAGACTCCTGGTTCTTTTTAACAGATGAGCCCCGGGCATCATTGCGACCAGTAACAGAATCAACCAGGAGAATGCCATTGATTCTAGTGCTTTGAGTTTAAGAAAGTGTCCTGTGAAAACCAACTCAAGAACATATGAAAAATTGTCAATTTTGAAAAATTTGAAAACATTGTACCTAGACAATCATAATCATATAGAGAAGCCAAGAATCAAATTAGTTTTCCAAAAAGAATTTTAAAAATACATCAAATCCATGATTTACAGAAATTCCTCTTTTATGCCCTAAAACCGAATTTTTAGAAATCGAAGCCTAAAAAATCGTTAATCAAGTGAAATCCCAGCATAAAAGTAAAACTAATTGACCCAGAGTTCTTATTTCAAAAGAAATTTGATCAAAAACCATTCACAAACGAAGAAATTCCAACTTTTCAACTCACGTTTGGTGAAAAACCATAAAAACTGAGAAAAACCGAGTTTTGATCATGAAAACTTACTTGAATCCGAAGAACTTTGAGTTTTGAAGCACCAGGAAGCAAGAAATCTAGAGAGAGAAACTCTAGAAGCTTGAAAACCAGAAATTAGGGTAAAGAAATCTCGAATCTGAAAGTTTCTATATAGAACCCTAGCCGTGATCCGGATCGGCCGAGAATGTGATCCGGATCGGCCACACGCGGGAAAAATCCTGCGTTCGGGATCCGGATCACTTGCCACGATCCGGATCGGCTACACCTTTTTCTTCAGAAAAATTAAGAAAAATACAATAAAATCCAGAAAAAGTATGTAAGCACATTATCATGTCAACTTTAAACAAATGACATCGTTTCACACAACAAGAAATAGATTATGAAAAATCTATCAATAATATCCAAAAATGAAACGAAGATTTACGAAAGTTAAAACACTTAAAGTTGAACAACTTCAATTACATCTATCCTGATCCTATGTGTAATGTCTTTATCAAATCATCAATTTCAGTAAAGAAAATGAAGTACCAAGATCAATAGATGTTTGAAATCCCAGATAAGTTAAATAATATATCTAGACAATCTGTTGAAGGAGTGGCTCTTTGAGCATCTTAAATCAAAAATCCCACCTTATACCAACCATGAAATACGACTGAGTCAAGTATTTCAATATGAGTTTTATCAACAATTTTTCAAACAAAAGTTTGCTTTTCATTCATGGAGTATCTTTTTCTTTCATTTTCTCCATGTGGTGGTAGTTTTCACACTCCTCATTGGGATGTAACTCTTTCCACATCTTTTGAGCATTTCACATTTCATTGACTCCCCCTCAATTGGCTATCAATTATTTAATATATAAAGTATTCAACCAAACCATTGATCTCGAATTCATACTCGACTAAGCAATCAAATATGATAATGACTATACCAAGAGATCATTGAGAGAGAAATTGACTTTGATCACAGAAAGATGGTTTAATTAACGTAAATGATCATTGCAACATTGAAACATTATGACATCAAAAACATAATAAATTTCTAAATGCATAAAAGGATGCAATTAAAGTCAATTATGATATATGCTCAATTAGTGTGCTATGTACAGAACATAGATAAAGAACAAAACAAAAACAAGAACAAAAACAAAACCTAATCTAAGCAAAGGTTTCAAAAGAGTTTATTTCAAGGAAAGCATGCCAATTGCTTTTCGCAAGTGAATGAAACGTTTTTGATCCAACGGTTTTGTTAAGATGTCGGCTAATTGATCTTCAGTTGAAATATATGACAGTTGAAGAATGTTTGATTCAACTAGCTCTCTAAGAAAATGATATCTAAGTTCAATATGTTTTGTTCTAGAGTGCAACACAGGGTTTTTAGAAATGTTAATGGCACTAGTGTTGTCACATAAAATGGTTACCGAAGATGTTGAAATTCGGAAATCACTCAACACGCTCTTCATCCAAATCAATTGGGTTGAGCAACTTCCTGCAGAAATGTACTCCGCTTCGGCAGTCGAGAGTGCTATGCAGTTCTGTTTCTTACTGTGCCATGCAACAAGGCAGTGGCCGAGATAGAAGCATGCACCACTCGTGCTTTTCCGGTCATCCACCGATCCAGCCCAATCGGCATCTGAGTATCCAACAATATCCAAAGTCGTTCCCATAGGATACCAAATTCCGAAATTGATTGTACCTTTGATATACCGGATGATCCGTTTCACCGCTTTCAGGTGAACCTCCTTCGGTGCTGATTGATATCTCGCACAAATCCCAACACTGAAGGATATATCCGGGCGACTAGCCGTGAGATATAGTAGACTTCCAATCATACTGCGGTACAGTTTCTCGTCTACATTCTCACTTTGTGATTCACTTCCAAGTCCCTTATGGCTAGTTCCCATTGGAGTTGGAAAATCTTTCGAATTTTCAAGGTCAAACTTTTTGACCAACTCCAGTGCATACTTGGATTGACACAAGTGAATTCCTTCATCGTTCTGCTTAACTTGTAATCCAAGAAAATAATTCAATTCGCCCATCATGGACATCTCAAATTCGCTTTCCATGGTCTCCGCGAATTTAGAAGCATCATTATTTCTCGTTGCTCCAAAAACAATGTCATCAACATAGATTTGAGCAACTATGAAATTGTTTTGATAATGCTTCACAAAGAGAGTCCTGTCAGCTCCCCCTCGAGTGTAGCCCTTTTCCAAAAGGTGCTTTGTCAACCTTTCGTACCATGCTCGCGGTGCTTGTTTCAGACCGTAAAGAGCCTTTTTCAGTCGAAAAACATGGTTAGGTAGTTTATGATCCACAAAACCTTTCGGTTGAGCTACATAAACTTCCTCATTTAAAAATCCATTTAAAAAGGCGCTCTTAACGTCCATTTGAAATAATCTGATTTTGAAATGACAAGCGATCGCAAACAATATACGAATGGACTCGAGTCTAGCTACAGGGGCGAAGGTTTCATCAAAGTCTATACCTTCTACTTGAGAATAGCCTTGAGCAACTAACCTTGCTTTGTTCCGGATGATAGTACCTTCTTCGTTTTTCTTGTTCTTGAAGATCCATTTGGTACCTATCACATTGTGTTGCTTCGGAGGCTTCGTCAGTTCCCAGACTTTGTTTCGCTCGAATTGATGGAGCTCTTCCTGCATTGCTTTAATCCAATAATCATCTTGGAGAGCTTCATCAATATTCCTTGGTTCGATTTGTGATACATAGCATGCAAATCCGCAAACCAATTGTCTCCGTGTTCTAACTCCTTCTTGTGGATCTCCAATTATGTTCGATTCAGGGTGATCCTTGGAGATGCGTAACGTTTGAGGTAGAGGAGTAGGCAGAGGTACACGAGATGATTCCTGCACATCACATGAGCTTGAAGAACCGTTAGATGCATCAACATTATTATCGAAAGAATTGTTAGAAGAAGATGCATTAGCAGGTGTATCATCATCAAGAGAGATATCGAGGGTAGATTTTTCAGATTCAAAATGAAAAGCTTCATCTACCTTAACATTTATCGATTCTACAATCGTCTTAGATTCCAAGTTAAAAACTCGATATGCTCTACTGTTTGTAGAATAACCTAAGAAAATCCCTTCGTCACTTCGAGAGTCAAATTTACCAAGATTTTCGCGATCACGCAAAATGAAACACCGACTCCCGAAAATGCGAAAATATTTGATATTAGGTTTTCTACTAAACCATAGTTCATATGGTGTATTAAAAGTCCCCGGGCGCAAGTACACTCGATTGATAACATAGACAGCCGTGTTCACCGCTTCAGCCCAAAAATATAAAGGAAGGTTCCGGCTATGAAGCATAACACGAGCCATCTCCTGTACGACCCTGTTCTTGCGCTCGACTACACCATTTTGTTGAGGTGTGTAAGGTGCAGAGAATTCATGTTTAATGCCGTTAGAAGAGCAAAAATCAATGAATTTGGAATTTATGAATTCCCCACCTCTATCACTCCTTACTCGAGTAATCCTTTCATTCTTTTCAATCATAATACGATTGCAAATTTCGAGAAAAGAATCAAAAGTATCAGCTTTTTCTTTTAGAAAGGCTACCCAAGTATATCTAGAAAAGTCATCAACCAACAAAAAAATATACCATTTACCTCCCAGAGATGGTTGACGAGTTGGCCCCATTAAGTCCATATGCAAAAGTTCCAAAGGCCGTTTTGTACCTATGTGGTTCAAATTCTTGTGTGCAGTCCTAGACTGTTTTCCCTTTTGGCAACCGCCACACACAAGGTTTTGTTCAAAAGAAAGTTTCGGAACCCCTTTGACCACATCTTTATTTGAAATTCTAGCAAGTTCCTTAAAGTTTATGTGACCTAGCCTTTCATGCCAAAGTGTTTCGTTTTTCAAAGATGCTAGGTTACATTTTTCAGAAATCTTAGAAGGAACTACATAACAGTTGTTTTCTGATCTAACCCCCTTTAAAAAGAAAGCATGGTTCAAGTCAGTTACAGTGCATTTATCAGATGAAAAATTAACTGAATAACCATTATCACACAGTTGACTTATGCTTATGAGGTTAGTCTTTAGGCCATGAACAAATAATACATTATCTAGAACCGGGCCATCTGGAATAGCTACCGTTCCCTTTCCAACAATTTTGGAAGACCGGCCATCTCCGAAAACAACAAGTCCTCCGGAGTTTTTCTCAAATGTTTGAAAACAGTTTTTATCGCCGGTCATATGACGGGAACACCCGCTATCCAGGTACCAAGACGAACTATCATATGCATGCAAAGAAACATTGGTAGCAAGACAGGGAAAGATTTCACCTTTGCGCACCCAAACCTTTTTGGAGTACGTCGGTAATGGTCGTGAAGTTGATTTCCTAGGTGAGAGCGTCTTGCATGAAGAATTGCTGCTCCTTGATGCTGTCGTCTTGAGCGGTGTACTACCAAGGCTCTTTTCCGTCAATTTGATTGGAGTTGTTTCCGAGGAATAGCCCTTTTGGTAGTTGTTGCAAGATGTTCTTGAGGTGTGCGTTTGGCTCCAGTCTTGCAGTTTCTTCTGATGTGCCCTGAAATGCCACAACGAAAACATACCTTGGATCTTGTCGATTCCGAAGAAGATGTAGTAGGTTCGTTGTCGTTGCTTGGCGTGAACACCGGTGTCGGAGGAGGAGATACCGACGGAGGCACAAATACCGTACCACTCGAACTTGGAATGTCTCCAGTTTGAGTGTATCCGAGGCCGAACTTGTTTCTTTGACCGAGACCAAGAAGTCTGTCCAACTTACTCCTTCCAGAAGAAAATCTCTGTAAGTCATCCTTTAGTTGGCGTATGGTCTCCGTCATTTCCAATTTTTCCTGTCGGGCCTCGCCGTTGAGCTTCAAGAAGTAATTCGCTTTGTTCACCATGTCTACATAACTCTTCTCGAAATGCTCATTGGACTCTTGAAGGGAAACATTTGTCTTAATCAGATTGTCCCTTTCCACTTCAAGATCGGTTGAGATAGAGGTTACTCTTTTTACTTCATCTTCAAGATCCAGTAATCTCTCTTTCAACCCCTTGTTTTGTTTAGCCAATTTCTTTGAATCCCTCAAAAGCTTATGGTAGGCTAAAACAAAATCTTCACCTTCCGAATTATCTGACTCATCGTCCGTTGCAATCTTTTCCACAGTGGAGTTGGACAATGACTCGGATGTACTCGCCATTAAGCACATGAAGGGAGAAGATGTAGTGGACGCGTGGAAAGCTGTCGCGTTGTCTTCTTCATCACTTGACGATGACTCATTTGACGTGGAGTTGTCATCCCAAGTAACTACTTGCATCGCTTTCTTCTTAGCCGGATTCTTGTTGGGACATTCCGTTGCTATGTGGCCGTAGCCTCGACATTTGAAACACTGGACTTGTCCCTCAGAACTTTTCTTATCCTTTGAGAAGTTCTCCTGGCTTCTTGACTTGTAACTTGAAGGACCCTTGCCTTTCTTTGACTTTCCGAAGGATTGAGTTTTGCTTGAATTTCCCCTTCGAAAGTTGCGGCGAAACTTCCTTGTCAAGAGAGCGAGCTGCTTCTCAAAGTCCTCCATAGAAATGTTCTCGTCGTCGTCCGAGGAGGATGAATCCGCGTCTTCTTCTTTAGTTGATTTCAATGCGTAACCTGAAGACTTAGAAGAGGATGCCTTTCCAGAAGAATAGTTAGTAGGAAAAGTCATTTCATAAGTTTGTAAAGCACCTACTAATTCTTCTACACGCATTTCGTCCGGGTGTTTAATTGTTTCAATGGCTGCAACCTTCGGGCGAAATCGTTCAGGAAGAGTTCTTAGAATTTTTCTTACAACTTTAAATTCTGGAATCTTCTCTCCCAAGTTAGCACATGAGTTCACGATGTCTTGCAATCGTGTGTAATAGTCAGTGAAGGATTCATTCTCTGCCATAGAGATAGAGTCAAACTTGCTCGTGAGCATTTGCAGTTTCTGAATCTTCACTAAGTTAGTTCCCTCATGCGTAACTTGAAGAACATCCCAGATTTCTTTCGCAGTCTCACATGCCGAGACGCGAGAGAACTCAGTTTGTGACAAAGCATTAAATAGAGCATTAATCCCTTTGCCATTGTAAGAAGATAAGTCTATCTCTTCCTTGGTCCATTTCGACCTAGGTTTTAAGGTGCGAACATCATCTAAAATTTCAGTTGGATTAGACCATCCTAATTCAATTGATTGCCACACCCTTTCGTCGATGGAAATTAAGAAAGCTTTCATCCGTACTTTCCAGTACGCATAATTAGTTCCATCAAAGAAAGGGGGTCGATTGATGTTTCCACCTTCAACCATTGTTTACAACCCTATTCCCGCTCTGATACCACTTGTTGGGTTTAGGTTAATAAGGATCTAATAGGGGAAAAAACACCTAGAGGGGGGTGAATAGGTGTAAACAATAAACACTCAAAAAATCATTGTGCGATAAAACCCAATGCGGAAAAATAAAAGAACACACAAGATTTTTACGTGGAAAACTCCAAACCGGAGTAAAAAACCACGGGACCGATAACACGGCGAAATCCACTAGAGTTAACACACGTACAAGGTGATATAACGTACTCACAGACGACTCAACCTTTTACCATACGCCCCTAGTCGATCTTCCCGCTCGCTCCACGACGCTTCTCGAATCCACGATCCGCGCCCAACGCTGAATCCACAGCGTCCAACGTCGAGTCCACGACGTCCAACCGAATCCACGGTCTTCACCCAATGGTACGCTTCGAATCCACGAACGCACCTCGCTCCGAATCCACGAAAGCGATAACACCTTGAATCCACAAGGCCACGCGAGTCCACGCGCCGATTTTGGGGTAAATCGTTGTTTGTTTGGGTGGTGATGATCCGCCGAATACTTAGATCAAGAGTAGATCGGAAATACCATCTAAGTATTCATTAGTTTGATTCAACTCAAGATGTGAGTATGAAAACCTAGAATCAAACTAATCAATATAGATGAAGAAACATAGAATATTTCTATTGATTTCCTTTCTTCTCTATATGTGGATCTAAGGCCGTATAAAATGATATGTGAAAATGACGGCTCTATTTGGATTCACCCTAGAAAAATGACCATAGGGTTTATTTATAGGTTAGAAACCCTAGGAAGAATATTCGGATCAAAAACAAACTTTTCTGGAAAGTTTTACCGACGGCGATCCGGATTGTATAAGCCACGATCCGGATCGCAGACGCACAGAATGCAGTTTCCAGAAAATCACCTGTTCGGGATCCGGATCATAATCCACGATCCGGATCGTTCATACATTTTCACAAAACATCCCATTCGGGATCCGGATTGCACAAGCTGTGATCCGGATTGCAGCAATGTATGAACGAACACCTTTCGGGATCCGGATTGAAAGTCCACGATCCGGATCCTGAACATGTCCCATGTCCAGTTTTTGATGAATAAGCAGTTAAAACCTCTTCCAGGTGTTTCTACACTATAAGAAGTATTCGGATCATCAAAATTATTTAGTTAAACGTACCTGATCCTTTTAAATTCTTCTTTCTTGAGATTGAGGTATACGATCCGAAGTTTCTTCATCTTCAATCTTCAAGACTTAGTACAATCACGAAATACGCCAACTCAAATTTCGTAACATCAATTATTTAATATATAAGGTATTCAACCAAAAATTGATCTCGCATTCATACTCGACTAAGCAATCAAATAAGATAATGACTATACCAAGAGATCATTGAGAGAGAAATTGACTTTGATCACTTAAAAGATGACTTAATTAACATAAATGATCATTGCAACATTGAAATATTATGATATCAAAAGCATAATAGATTTCTAAATGTGTGAAAGGATGCAATTAAAGTCAATTATAATTTATGCTCAATTAATGTCCTATGCACAAGCATAGATAATGAACAAAACAAACACAAAAACAAAAACAAAACCTAAACTAAGCCAAGGTTTCAAAAAGAGATTATTTCAAGGAAAGCATGCCAATTGCTTTTCGCAAATGAATAAAACGTTTTTGATCCAAAGGTTTTGTTAAAATATCAGCTAATTGATCCTCAGTTGAAATATATGAAAGTTGAAGAATATTTGATTCAACTAGCTCTCTAAGAAAATGATATCTAAGTTCAATATGTTTTGTTCTAGAGTGCAACACAGGGTTTTTTGAAATGTTAATAGCACTAGTGTTGTCACATAAAATGGTTACCGAAGTTGCTGAAATCCGGAAATCGCTCAACACGCTTTTCATCCATATCAATTGGGTTGAACAACTTCCTGCTGAAATGTATTCCGCTTCGGCAGTCGAGAGTGCTATGCAATTCTGCTTTTTACTGTGCCATGCAACAAGGCAATGGCCAAGATAGAAGCATGCACCACTCGTGCTTTTCCGATCATCCACCGATCCAGCCCAATCGGCATCTGAGTATCCAACTATATCCAAACTTGTTCCCATAGGATACCAAATTCCGAAATGTATGGTTCCTTTGATGTACCGGATGATCCGTTTCACCGCTTTCAGGTGAACCTCCTTCGGTGCTGATTGATATCTCGCACAAATCCCAACACTGAAGGATATATCCGGGCGACTAGCCGTGAGATACAGTAGACTTCCAATCATACTGCGATACAGTTTCTCGTCTACATTCTCACTATGTGATTCACTTCCAAGTCCCTTATGGCTAGTTCCCATTGGAGTCGGAAAATCCTTAGAATTTTCTAGATCAAACTTTTTGACCAACTCCATTGCATACTTGGATTGACACAAGTGAATCCTTCATCGTTTTGTTTAACTTGTAATCCAAGAAAATAAGTCAATTCGCCCATCATGGACATCTCAAATTCGCTTTCCATGGTCTCCGCGAATTTAGAAGCATCATTATCTCTTGTTGCACCAAATACAATGTCATCGACATAGATTTGTGCTACAATGAAATTGTTTTGATAATGCTTCACAAAGAGAGTCCTGTCAGCTCCCCCTCGAGTATAGCCCTTTTCCAAAAGGTGCTTTGTCAACCTTTCGTACCATGCTCGCGGTGCTTGTTTCAGACCGTAAAGAGCCTTTTTCAGACGAAAAACATGGTTAGGTAGTTTATGGTCTACAAAACCTTTCGGTTGAGCCACATAAACTTCCTCATTTAAAAACCCATTTAAAAATGCGCTCTTAACGTCCATTTGAAATAATTTGATTTTAAAATGACAAGCTATCGCAAATAAGATACGAATGGACTCGAGTCTAGCTACAGGGGCGAAAGTTTCATCAAAGTCTATACCTTCTACTTGAGAGTAGCCTTGAGCAACTAACCTTGCTTTGTTCCTGATGATAGTACCATCCTCATTTTTCTTGTTCTTGAAGATCCATTTGGTACCTATCACATTGTGTTGCTTCGGAGGCTTCGTTAATTCCCAGACTTTGTTTCGCTCAAATTGATGGAGCTCTTCCTGCATTGCTTCAATCCAGTAGTCATCTTGAAGAGCTTCATCGACATTCTTTGGTTCGATTAAAGATACGTAGCATGCGAATCCGCAAACCAATTGTCTCCGAGTTCTGACTCCTTCTTGTGGGTCTCCAATGATGTTCGATTCAGGATGATCCTTGGAGATGCGTAACGTTTGAGGTAAGGAGTAGTCGGAGGTACTTGAGATGATTCCTGCACATCAGATAAACTTGAAGAACCGTTAGATGCATCATTATTATCGAAAGAATTGTTAGAAGAAGATGCATTAGCAGGTGTATCATCATCAAGAGAGATATCGAGGGTAGATTTTTCAGATTCAAAGTGAAAAGCTTCATCTACTTTAACATTTATCGATTCTACGATCGTCTTAGATTCTAAGTTAAAAACTCGATATGCTCTACTGTTTGTAGAATAACCCAAGAAAATCCCTTCGTCACTTCGAGAGTCAAATTTTCCAAGATTTTCGCGGTCACGTAAAATAAAACACCGACTCCCAAAGATACGAAAATATTTGATGTTCGGTTTTCTACAAAACCATAGTTCATATGGTGTATTCAAAGTCCCCGGGCGCAAATACACTCGATTAATTACATAGACAGCAGTGTTCACCGCTTCAGCCCAAAAATATAACGGTAGGTTCCGGCTATGAAGCATAACACGTGCCATCTCCTGTACGACCCTGTTTTTGCGCTCGACTACACCATTCTGTTGAGGTGTATAGGGTGCCGAGAATTCATGTTTAATGCCGTTTGAAGTGCAAAAATCAATGAATTTAGAATTTATGAATTCTCCACCTCTATCACTTCTAACACGAGTAATCTTTTCATTCTTTTCAATCATAATACGATGGCAAATCTCGTGAAAAGAATCAAAAGTATCAGCTTTCTCTTTTAAAAATGCTACCCAAGAATATCTAGAGAAATCATCAACCAATAAGAAAATATACCATTTACCTCCCAAAGATGGTTGACGAGTTGGCCCCATTAAATCCATGTGCAAAAGTTCCAAAGGCCGTTTTGTACCAATGTGGTTCAAGTTCTTGTGTGCAGTCCTAGACTGTTTTCCCTTTTGGCAACCGCCACACACAATGTTTTGTTCAAAAGAAAGTTTAGGAACCCCCTTGACCACATCTTTGTTCGAAATTCTAGCAAGTTCCTTAAAGTTTATGTGACCTAGCCTTTCATGCCAAAGAGTTTCATTTTTCAAAGAAGCTAGGTTACATTTTTCAGAAAATTTACTAGGAACTACATAACAATTGTTTTCTGATCTAACCCCTTTTAAAAAGAAACATGGTTCTTGTCAGTTACAGTACATTCATCAGATGAAAAATTAACTGAATAACCATTGTCACAAAGTTGACTTATGCTTATGAGGTTAGTCTTAAGGCCATTAACAAATAACACATTATTTAGAACCGGGCCATCCGGAATAGCGATAGTTCCTTTTCCAACAATCTTGGAAGACCGACCATCTCCGAAAACAACAAGTCCTCCGGAGATTTTCTCAAAGGTTTGAAAACAGTTTTTGTCACCGGTCATATGACGGGAACACCCGCTATCCAGATACCAAGACGAATTATCATAAGCATGCAAGGAAACATTGGTAATAAGACAAGGGAAAATTTCACCTTTGCGCACCCAAACCTTTTTGGAATGCGTCGGTAATGGTCGTGAAGTTACTCGCCTAGGTGAAAGCGTCTTGTTTGAAGTATTGCTGCTCCTTGATGATGTCGTCTTGCGCGGTGAACTACCAAGGCTCTTTTCCTTTGAAGGATTTGAAGTTGACTTGTGAGGAATCACCTTTTTGGTAGTCATTGCAAGAGGTGTTTGAGGTGTGCGTTTGGCTCCCATCTTGCAATTTCTCCTTATGTGCCCTGAAATGCCACAACGAAAACATACCTTAGTTCTTGACGATCCCGAGGAGGATGAAGTAGGCTTGTTGTCGTTGCTTGTCGTGAATTCCAGTGTCGGAGGAGGAGGTACCGACTGAGGCACAAAAACTGTCCCACTCGAACTTGGACTGTCTCCAGTTTGAGTGTATCCGAGGCCGAACCGATTTGTTTGACCAAGACCAAGAAGCCTGTCCAACTTACTCCTTCCAGAAGAAAATCGCTGTAAGTCGTCCTTTAGTTGGAGTATGGTCTTTGTCATTTCCATTTTATCCCGTTGAGCCTCGTCGTAGAGCTTTGAGAAATAATTCGCTTTATCCACCAATTTCTCATGTTCTTTCTCAAAAAGCTCATTTTTCTCTTGAAGGGAAACATTTGCTTTGGCTAGATTATCCCTTTCCACTTCAAGAGCGTTTGAGAGAGAAGATGCCCTTTTTGCTTCTTCTTCGAGATCCTGCAATCTCCCTCTCAAACTCCGGTTTTGCTTTGCCAGTTTCTTTGAATCCCTCAAAAGCTTATGGTAGGCAAGAGCAAAATCTTCACCTTCAGAATTGCTCGATTCGCTGTCCGTAGCGTTCTTTTCAACATGGGAGGAGTTGGACAAGGAATCGGAGGTACTTGCCATCAAGCACATGAAGGGTGAAGAGGTGGACGCGTGGAATGCCGTTGCGTTGTCTTCTTCATCACTTGAGGATGACTCATTTGACGTTGAGTTGTCATCCCAAGTAACGACTTGCATCGCCTTCTTCTTTGCCGGATTCTTGTTGGGACACTCCGTTGCAATGTGGCCGTAGCCTCGACATTTGAAGCACTGAACTTGTCCCTCTGAACTTTTCTTATCCTTTGAGAAGTTCTCTTGCTTTCTTGACTTGTAGCTTGAAGAACCCTTGCCTTTCTTCGACTTTCCGAAGGATGGAGTTTTGCTTGAATTACCCCTTCGAAAGTTGCGGCGAAACTTCCTTGTCAAGAGAGCGAGCTGCTTCTCAAAGTCCTCCATAGATAGGTTCTCGTCATCGTCCGAGGAGGATGAATCCGCGTCTTCTTCTTTAGTTGATTTCAATGCATAACCTGAAGACTTAGAAGAGGATGCTTTTCCAGAAGAATAGTTAGTAGGAAATGTCATTTCATAAGTTTGTAAAGCACCAACTAATTCTTCTACACGCATTTCGTCCGGGTGTTTAATTGTTTCAATGGCTGCGACCTTCGGGCGAAATCGTTCAGGAAGAGTTCTTAAATTTTTCTTACAACTTTAAATTCTGGAATCTTCTCTCCCAAGTTAGCACATGAGTTTACGATGTCTTGCAATCGTGTGTAATAGTCAGTGAAAGATTCATTTTCTGCCATAGAAATAGAGTCAAACTTGCTCGTAAGCATTTGCAGTTTCTGAATCTTCACAAGGTTAGTTCCCTCATGCGTAACTTGAAGAACATCCCAGATTTCTTTCGCAGTCTCACATGCCGAGACGCGAGAGAACTCTGTTTGTGACAAAGCATTAAATAGAGCATTAATTCCTTTGCCATTGTAAGAAGATGAATCTATCTCTTCCTTGGTCCATTTCGACCTAGGTTTTAAGGTGCGAACATCAGAAATAATTTCAGTTGGATTAGACCATCCTAATTCAATTGATTGCCACACCCTTTCGTCGATGGAAATTAAAAAGGCTTTCATCCGTACTTTCCAGTACGCATAATTTGTTCCATCAAAGAAAGGGGGTCTATTGATGTTTCCACCTTCAACCATTGTTTACAACCCTATTCCCGCTCTGATACCACTTGTTGGGTTATATTAATATGGATCTAAATAGGGAAAAAAACACCTAGAGGGGGGTGAATAGGTGTAAACAATAAACACTCAAAAAATCATTGCGCAATAAAACCCAATGCGGAAATAAAAATGAACACGCAAGATTTTTACGTGGAAAAACTCCAAACCGGAGTAAAAAAACCACGGGACCGATAACACGGCGAAATCCACTAGAATTAACACACGTACAAGGTGATATAACGTACTCACAGACGACTCAACCTTTTACCATACGCTCCTAGTAGATCTTCTCCGCTCGTTCCACGACGCTTCTCGAATCCACGATCCGCGCCCAACGCTGAATCCACAGCGTCCAACGTCGAGTCCACGACGTCCGACCGAATCCACGGTCTTCACCCAGTAGCACGCTTCGAATCCACGAACGTACCTCGCTCCGAATCCACGAGAGCGGTTGCACCTTGAATCCACAAGGCCACGCGAGTCCACGCGCCGATTTAGGGTAAATCGTTGTTTTTGGGTGGTGATGATCCGCCGAATACTTAGATTAGAAATAGATCGGAAATACCATCTAAGTATTCATTGATTTGATTCTACTCAAAATCTGAGTTTGGAAAACCTAGAATCAAATCAATCAATATAGATGAAGAAACATAGAATTAAATCTATTGATTTCCTTTCTTCTCTATATGTGGATCTTTCTCTTTACGGCTTATTTTTCTATTAAGTCCCGTAATTTTCCGATGTATGTGGATGCCCTAGAAAATGAATCATAGGGTCTATTTATAGGTTAGAAACCATTGGAAGAAGATAAGGATCAAAAACAGCCTTTTCTGGAAATTTTACCGACGGCGATCCGGATTGGAATTGGGCGATCCGGATTGCAGAAGCAAGAAAGACGGTTTCCAGAAAAATACTTGTTCGGGATCCGGATCACAGTCCCCGATCCGGATCGTTCATACAGTTTTACCAAACATCAACATTCGGGATCCGGATTGCAAATCCTGATCCGGATTGTGCAAGTAACAAGGTAAAACTAGTGTTCGGGATCCGGATCATGAGATGCTGCGATCCGGATTGAACCAGTGTATGAACGAACACCCTTCGGGATCCGGATTGCAAGGCCCGATCCGGATCCTGAACATGTCCCATGTCCAGTTTTTGATTTTTATGCAATTAAACATTCTTCCAGGTGTTTCTACACTACAAGAAGTATTCGGATCACCAAAAATCTTTAGTTAAACATACCTGATCCTTTTGAATTCTTCTTTCTTGAGATTGAGGTATATGATCCAAAGTTCTTTCATCTTCAATCTTCAAGACTTAACACTTTCCACGAAATACGCCAACACAAATTCCGTAACATCATCGACCCAGCACTACTCTGTCTAGCCATACTAGGCTGCTAAGCACCAACTCGGCCACTATGCCGCTGTATACAGGGTCCAACTAACCCGGCCACCTTGGCCACTCTATTTTTCTTTATTCTTTAGATTCTGGTGCTTTAGTTCAAGTTAACCCTCAAAAATTTCTTATCCAACGGGCCCCAGCCGGGTAGTCCTGCTACCATAAGATAAGATTTCTAAGGTTGCCGATAACACCCGCAAGTGTTACCCCGTCCTACGGAAGAAACGTCCCGAACGGGTCTCTACCCGGGAGAGGGATACTGCCCGTACCTCCAACATGGGCTGGTTTCACCGTAGGTCCGCCCGTTTTATCTTTATATTTTCTTTCTTTTCTTTTTACTTTAGTTTTTAGCCTCTTTGCCTTTGAACACTTGCTTTCCTTTCTTATTTGAGCTTATAGCTCCCTTTTTGCCACTGGCAAATCACTTTCTCTTTCCTTTGAGCATTTAGCTCCTTGCTTTCACTTTTAGCCCTTCGAAAGTACCTCGTCCGACGGGTCATTGCCCAGGGAGTCCTGCTCCACTTGACAAGTCTCAAATTCGAAGGCCCCATTTACATATTCTTTATGCTTTTAGCCACTTTTAGCTTGCTTTTAATCTTTGCCTTTTTGCAATAATTTTTTCTCTTATCCTAGGTCTTGCCATAAGGATAACCAGAGAGTCTCCTGGACTCCTAAACATTTCTCTTTTATTTCTTTAACTCAAATTGAAGTTAAAGTTATTATCCATTTGCCCAGACACCCTATGACTTTCTAGGGTTATATTTGATCAACTCTTTAACCTTGGGATCTTATCCCACTTTCCTGATTCCTCGTTGAATTCTAGAGTTAACTTAACTCTATTTTCCTATTCCACTATTAACTTAGAGTTACACTGACTCTAATTTCATGTTCCACTATTATCTTAGAGTTACATTGACTCTAATTTTCTTTTTTTCCCTTTCATGTCTCCACACTTGATCCATTTTTCCATTCTCTTGATTCCTTACTGAATCCTAGAGTCAACTTGACTCTATTTTTCTGTCTGTGAGTTTAAACTCTTCTAGCTCAACTTAGGTTCCCTTTACTTAAGTTCCATGTCATACTTGTCCGAGAGTTCCTTGACTCTATGCTGACCACTAGTTCACCTTAGGTTCTCTTTACCTAAGTTCCATGTCATACTTGTCCTAGAGTTCCTTGACTCTATGCTGACCACTAGTTCACCTTAGGTTTCCTTTACCTAAGTTTCATGTCATATACAACCTAGAGTTCTCTGACTCTATGTTGATCACTCTATCCAGTGTCCTTAGGTTGTCACCTAAGACCATGCCACTCGTCTTCCCTAGGATAACTCCTAAGTTGATGTCACTCGTCAAACCCCTATACTAGGTTTTCTCCTAGTCTTACTAGCAACATGTCCTTTTCCTTGATGTCCCATGATTCCTAGGGTTATACCCTAACATGATCACAATCATAATTAGCTAATCTTTCTCATGCATGCAATTATTTCATTTTATTCATCAAATAGTAATATTTATCTCCCACGCATGCCACTATTATCATGATTCCCTAACGCCTCTAACAGGCTACTATCATGCTTCTGGATCGAAAAGCAAAGGAGCAAGGGGAGAGGCCACCCAATTTCGGCAGAATTCCCCACCTTGTAATTTTTCCAATTACTTGTAGACACTTGCAATTGGTTTTCGCGCGATTCCACTTGTTCCCTCGAGCTTGCACGCAAAACGATGCACCTCCCTCGAGTCTGCACGCGAAACGATGCACGTTCTTCTTACCTGCACGCAAAACGGTGCATGTTATTAAAAACTTGCACGCAAAACGGTGCGCGTCATTTCAACCTGCACGCAAAACGGTGCACGTTAATTCAACCTACAAGCAAAACAGTGAACGTACCTCAAATCTACACGCAAAATGGTGCACGCTTTACTGTAGGATTGCACGCAAAACGGTGCACATTTTTCTAGCCCTGCACGAAAAATGATGTGTAATATTAGAGACTGCACGCAAAACGGTGCGCGTCATTTCAACCTGCACGCAAAACGGTGCACGTTAATTCAACCTGCACGCAAAACAGTGAACGTACCTCAAATCTACACGCAAAACGGTGCACGCTCTACTGTAATTGGAAAAATTACAAGGTGGGGAATTCTGCCAAAATTGGGTGGCCTCTCCCCTTGCTCCTTTGCTTTTCGATCCAGAAGCATGATAGTAGCCTGTTAGAGGCGTTAGGGAATCATGATAATAGTGGCATGCGTGGGAGATAAATATTACTATTTGATGAATAAAATGAAATAATTGCATGCATGAGAAAGATTAGCTAATTATGATTGTGATCATGTTAGGGTATAACCCTAGGAATCATGGGACATCAAGGAAAAGGACATGTTGCTAGTAAGACTAGGAGAAAACCTAGTATAGGGGTTTGACGAGTGACATCAACTTAGGAGTTATCCTAGGGAAGACGAGTGGCATGGTCTTAGGTGACAACCTAAGGACACTGGATAGAGTGATCAACATAGAGTCAGAGAACTCTAGGTTGTATATGACATGAAACTTAGGTAAAGGAAACCTAAGGTGAACTAGTGGTCAGCATAGAGTCAAGGAACTCTAGGACAAGTATGACATGGAACTTAGGTAAAGAGAACCTAAGGTGAACTAGTGGTCAGCATAGAGTCAAGGAACTCTCGGACAAGTATGACATGGAACTTAAGTAATGGGAACCTAAGTTGAGCTAGAAGAGTTTAAACTCACAGACAGAAAAATAGAGTCAAGTTGACTCTAGGATTCAGTAAGGAATCAAGAGAATGGAAAAATGGATCAAGTGTGGAGACATGAAAGGGAAAAAAAGAAAATTAGAGTCAATGTAACTCTAAGATAATAGTGGAACATGAAATTAGAGTCATTTCAACCTGCACGCAAAACGGTGCACGTTAATTCAACCTGCACGCAAAATAGTGAACGTACCTCAAATCTACACGCAAAACGGTGCACGCTCTACTGTAGGATCGCACGCAAAACGGTGCACATTTTTCTAGCCCTGCACGAAAAATGATGTGTAATATTAGAGACTGCACGCAAAACGGTGCGCGACAAAACGATCTGCACGCAAAACGGTGCACATTTAACTGTAAGGTTGAACGTAAAACGGTGCATATTTTTCTATCCCTACATAGAAAATGATGTATAATATTAGAGACTGCACGCAAAACGGTGCGCGACAAAACGATCTACACGCAAAATGGTGCACGCTTAACTGTAAGGTTGCACGCAAAATGGTGCATATTTTTCTATCCCTGCACGAAAAACGATGTATAATATTATAGACTGCACGCAAAATGGTGCGCGACAAAACGATCTGCACGCAAAACGGTGCACGCTTAACTGTAAGGTTGCACGCAAAATGGTGCACATTTTTCTATCCCTGCACGAAAAATGATGTAAAATATTACAGACTGCACGTAAAACGGTGCACAACAACTCAATCTGCGCGTAAAACGGAGCACGTACCTCGGGTTGGCACGTAAAACGGTGCATTTTTTTTTACAACTTGCACGCAAAACGAGGCGCGCCAAAATGCCCGTGACAGTTCGGGCAGCAAAACGGCACAGTAAAACTCGATCCCTAACACGCATAACGGCATGGGGTCAAATCTAATGTCCAAAAGGAAACTTCAAAACTGTGCCAAAAATACCATAAAAATAACGTGCGGGACTTACCTCGTACAGTCGCGCCGCCCATCGTCTTTTGAAACGCCTCGCGCGCTCCACGAAGTTCACGGCGCGCTCGCGTGCCCCACGAAATCCCCTCTTTCTCTCTCTCTCTCTCTCTCTCTCTCTCTCTCTCTCTCTCGATCTCGATGCTCGGTTTGAGAAGAAGAAAAGAAAAGAGAGGAAGGAAGGTCTGTGGGGGAGAAGGAAGAAGAAGAAAAGAAAAAAAAGGAAGGGGGGGGGGGGGGGGGGTTTGTAGACCCGGTCCACGGGCCCCCGCTGTCACGCCCCGGGTGTAAACCGGAACCCGGGCCCGTCTACAGATCCGCCGTGCATGCGGTATTTCCCACATACACGAAGCGTCGGTAACCTGCTCAGATAAGAAATAATAATAAAGGAGCATAATAATCAGAGCTAAACTAAAACTACAGTATCTCAGACAGGTGCTGGAAGTAAAAGGTACAACAGTAAAATAAAATACAGATGTCTCTCCCAGCTCACTACCAAAATACAAACAGCTGGCAGAAGCCAGTCCCAAAAAGAAATACAAGAACACTGTCTGAGAAGTCCTGGTACCCAAAAATCTCCAGCTACGACCCTCGGTGGCTCTCTATCTAGTCCGCAATCCGCTTACCTCGATCAGTTGCTGACGGCCCAGCAACTCCCACTGAGGACTCTGCAAAACAAGGGGAAAGAAAGAAACAAGAAAAACAATGGGGGTAAGTGTTGGGTTTAGGTTAATAAGGATCTAATAGGGGAAAAAACACCTAGAGGGGGGTGAATAGGTGTAAACAATAAACACTCAAAAAATCATTGTGCGATAAAACCCAATGCGGAAAAATAAAAGAACACACAAGATTTTTACGTGGAAAACTCCAAACCGGAGTAAAAAACCACGGGACCGATAACACGGCGAAATCCACTAGAGTTAACACACGTACAAGGTGATATAGCGTACTCACAGACGACTCAACCTTTTACCATACGCCCCTAGTCGATCTTCCCGCTCGCTCCACGACGCTTCTCGAATCCACGATCCGCGCCCAACGCTGAATCCACAGCGTCCAACGTCGAGTCCACGACGTCCGACCGAATCCACGGTCTTCACCCAATGGTACGCTTCGAATCCACGAACGCACCTCGCTCCGAATCCACGAAAGCGATAACACCTTGAATCCACAAGGCCACGCGAGTCCACGCGCCGATTTTGGGGTAAATCGTTGTTTGTTTGGGTGGTGATGATCCGCCGAATACTTAGATCAAGAGTAGATCGGAAATACCATCTAAGTATTCATTAGTTTGATTCAACTCAAGATATGAGTATGAAAATCCTAGAATCAAACTAATCAATATAGATGAAGAACCATTAAATAGATCTAATGATTTCCGTTCTTCTCTATATGTGGATCTAAGGCCGTATAAAATGATATTTGAAAATGACGGCTCTATTTTCCGATGCCCTAGAAATGAAATAGAAGGGCTATATATAGGTTAGAAACCCTAGGAAGAATATTCGGATCAAAAACAAACTTTTCTGGAAAGTTTTACCGACGGCGATCCGGATTGCATAAGCCACGATCCGGATCGCAGACGCACAGAATGCAGTTTCCAGAAAATCGCCTGTTCGGGATCCGGATCATAATCCACGATCCGGATCGTTCATACATTTTCACAAAACACCCCATTCGGGATCCGGACTGCCCAAGCTGTGATCCGGATTGCAGCAATGTATGAACGAACACCTTTCGGGATCCGGATTGAAAGTCCACGATCCGGATCCTGAACATGTCCCATGTCAGTTTTTGATGAATATGCAATTAAAACCTCTTCCAAGTGTTTCTACACTATAAGAAGTATTCGGATCATCAAAATTATTTAGTTAAACGTACCTGATCCTTTTGAATTCTTCTTTCTTGAGATTGAGGTATATGATCCACAGTTTCTTCATCTTCAATCCTCAAGACTTAAACAATCACGAAATACGCCAACTCAAATTCCGTAACAATCTCCCCCTTTGGCGGTTTCGTGACAAAACACAGATCCACAAAGAAAATTCAAAAAGATATTTTTGTTGCTATCACCATACAACAAAAATTTACAAAAGAGTTCCAGAAATTAAAAACATGAGATAAACTCCTAAGACAGACTCTAGACTTAGACATCTGTAACCTCTGCACACAGAAAACATTCTTGACAAACAAATTCGTTAGATACCTCAAGAATTGGAACATAGAAAAAACCAAGTGCAGAGATAGAGTTTGATCTCACCATGACATTTAAAAGAATCAGATATGTGAAAGAAACATAGTTAAAACCAGCATATCTTCTAAGCAGTCGAAAACCAAATGTCAAAGTATGTTAGTCCAACACCAACTTGTTAGTCATATTACATGCCCAAATAGTTAGTCAAATAGTTAGTATAGAAGCATGTCACAATCCACAAAAGAAAACCAAAGTTGAGTTGAGATTCATACTTACCTTGATATCACAATCATTGTTCATTCATTGTTCATTGTTTTCGCTAACTCTCTCCCCCTTTTTGTCACAAAAACAAGCCAAAACGTAGCAAGAGCTACAATATGTAAGGAGAGTAACAACATAAACACACATCATAAACCTGCAAAACAGAACAAAAAGCAAAGTCAGAGGAAAATGATTATAACATAGATTTACTCCTGAGAGTCGGAGTCATCCGAGGTCGTGCAACCCATTTTCGCAAACAACTTCTTCACAAGTTTCTTTACTGAAGAGACTGACTTGGTCAAAGTGACTTGAGAAGCTGTGATAATTTCCATCTCGTTTTTCATAACATGAAGATCGCCTTTCATTTCAGAAAATTCAGCGGACATACGTTCTTGTTCATTTGAAAGCCGCTGTTGTTCTTTGTAGATGGATGTCACCGAGGCATCATCGTCCGAAGTAGATGCAGGTGCCTTCTGTTTCGGAGGAACGGGGCAGTGGAAGAAGTTGCATGAGTTCGAACTCGTTGGCCAATTGGAGGAGAAGGGGGATCATCCTGCTTTGTTGTCAAAGACTTGACAATGGTTGTCTCATTTATTGTCCCCAAACTATACAAATACGAACTCGCGCTCGTATCCACCTTAAATCTCCTAAGGATGCGCATTATAATCATTGGATATGGTAGTCGCTCAGAGGGATGTGAGTGTTCGACATACCGCGTCATCCTATTCCAAATGAGGTAGGGGATGTTCAGGTTTGCTCCCATTGTCGCAGATGGATTTCCAAGAAGATAAAGAAATAGCAACCTATCCCATCGGACGATTTTCGTGTTCATGTTGGGAAGAATGTTGTAGCAAATAATGAAGTTTAAGTACTTGTACTCCTTCTTGAGTTCCCTGGAGTAAACTGAATTTCCGGCAGACGTAGTATCCGGAGAGCAGGTTCCATTTACTACTATTCTCCAAGATTTGGCTGTGAAGACCTGAGTCTTCAAATAATGAACTCCGTCTGAGATGGCTGTCATACCGAGCACCTCTCCAATCAGTTGGGGAGTGACTTTGATCTTGATACCTTTTACAAAGGTATGAAATTCTCGGCGTCCATCAACTTCATCAATAAGACCTGCTGCATTCTGATAGAGATCCGAACTGAGTGTGGACAGTACCCAGTTTTCTCAGGAAAGTTGCAGATCGGACCAAGACCAACTTGATCAAACAGAGCTCCAAACTCTGCAGATCTATTCCTCATCTGTTGTACATTGACATGTCGTTCTCCTATGCATTCCCTCTTTTCAAATTCTTTGATTCGTGTGGAGCTGACGAATCCCTGAAATGGTGGCAGGTTGTCCATAGGTTCATTGATTGAAATACCTTGGGCACCACTTCTTTTCCTTGCCGAGGTTTTCACTCTTTTTCCGGTAGGCTCCATTGGCGCCTTTCCTTTCTCAGCTGCAGTAGGAGGAGGTTTAGATTTGGGAGCTTCAGCAGGAGCCTTCCCCTTTGCAGCAGTTGGGACAGCCCCTTCAACTTCAATTGTGTCCCAGTCAATCGATTCAGTTTCCGATTCAGTATCGGAGTCAGCTTTTGCTCTTTTTGTCCTCTTGCTTCTCTTCGGCTTTGCAGAGTCCTTCACATGAACCATGGCAGTGAGCAGGAAAATGATCCAGGTGATCACCATTTTGTCAGTGCTTTGAGTTTTTAGAAAATGTCCTGTGAAACCAACTCAAGAACATATGAAAAATTGTCAATTTTGAAAATTTGAAAACATTGTACCTAGACAATCATAATCATATAGAGAAGCCAAGAATCAAATTAGTTTTCCAAAAAGAATTTTAAAAATAGATCAAATCCATGATTTACAAAAATTCCTCTTTTATGCCCTTATACCGAATTTTTAGAAATCGAAGCCTAAAAACACGTTAAACAAGTGAAATCCCAGCATAAAAGTAAAACTAATTGATCCAGAGTTCTTATTTCAAAAGAAATTTGATCAAAAACCATTCACAAACGAAAAAAATCCAACTTTCAACTCACGTTTGATGAAAAAAACAGAAAAACTGTGAAAAACCGAGTTTTGATCATGAAAACTTACTTGAATCCGAAGAACTTTGAGTTTTGAAGCACCAGGAAGCAAGAAATCTAGAGAGAGAAACTCTAGAAGCTTGAAAACCAGAATTAGGGTAAGAAATCTCGAATCTGAAAGTTTCTATATAGAACCCTAGCCGCGATCCGGATCGGCCGAGAATGTGATCCGGACCGGCCACACGCGGGAAAAATCCTGCGTTCGGGATCCGGATCACTTGCCACGATCCGGATCGGCTACACCTTTTTCTTCAGAAAAATACAGTAAAATCCAGAAAAAGTATGTAAGCACATTATCATGTCAACTTTAAACAAATGACATCGTTTCACACAACAAGAAATAGATTATGAAAAATCTATCAATAATATCCAAAAATGAAACGAAGATTTACGAAAGTTAAAACACTTAAAGTTGAACAACTTCAATTACATCTATCTTGATCCTATGTGTAATGTCTTTATCAAATCATCAATTTCAGTAAAGAAAATGAAGTACCAAGATCAATAGATGTTTGAAATCCCAGATAAGTTAAATAATATATCTAGACAATCTGTTGAAGGAGTGGCTCTTTGAGCATCTTAAATCAAAAATCCCACCTTATACCAACATGAAATACGACTGAGTCAAGTATTTCAATATGAGTTTTATCAACAATTTTTCAAACAAAAGTTTGCTTTTCATTCATGGAGTTCCTTTTTCTTTCATTTTCTCCATGTGGTGGTAGTTTTCACACTCCTCACTGGGATGTAACTCTTTCCACATCTTTGAGCATTTCACATTTCATTGACTCCCCCTCAATTGGCTATCAATTATTCATATATAAAAGTATTCACCAAACCATTGATCTCGAATTCATACTCGACTAAGCAATCAATATGATAATGACTATACCAAGAGATCATTGAGAGAGAAATTGACTTTGATCACAGAAAGATGGTTTAATTAACGTAAATGATCATTGCAACATTGAAACATTATGACATCAAAAACATAATAAATTTCTAAATGCATAAAAGGATGCAATTAAAGTCAATTATGATATATGCTCAATTAGTGTGCTATGTACAGAACATAGATAAAGAACAAACACAAAAACAAGAACAAAAACAAAACCTAATCTAAGCAAAGGTTTCAAAAGAGTTTATTTCAAGGAAAGCATACAATTGCTTTTCGCAAGTGAATGAAACGTTTTTGATCCAACGGTTTTGTTAAGATGTCGGCTAATTGATCTTCAGTTGAATATATGACAGTTGAAGATGTTTGATTCAACTAGCTCTCTAAGAAATGATATCTAAGTTCAATATGTTTTGTTCTAGAGTGCAACACAGGGTTTTTAGAAATGTTAATGGCACTAGTGTTGTCACATAAAATGGTTACCGAAGATGTTGAAATTCGGAAATCACTCAACACGCTCTTCATCCAAATCAATGGGTTGAGCAACTTCCTGCAGAAATGTACTCCGCTTCGGCAGTCGAGAGTGCTAGCAGTTCTGTTTCTTACTGTGCCATGCAACAAGCAGTGGCCGAGATGAAGCATGCACCACTCGTGCTTTTCCGGTCATCCACCGATCCAGCCCAATCGGCATCTGAGTATCCAACACTATCCAAAGTCGTTCCCATAGGCTACCAAATTCCGAATTGATTGTACCTTTGCTATACCGTATGATCCGGTTCACCGCTTTCAGTGTGAATCTCCTTCGGTGCTGATTGATATCTCGCACAAATCCCAACAATGAAGGATATATCCGGGCGACTAGCCGTGAGATATAGTAGATTCCAATCATACTGCGGTCAGTTTCTCGTCTACATTACTCCTTTGTGATCACTTTCAAGTCCTTCTGGCTCGCGTCACCACCATGGACGTGTGGAAAATCTTTCGAATTTTCAAGGTCAAATCACTTTTTGCAAACCCAACTACACACAGTGCTTACTTGGATTGACAAAGTGAATTCCGTATCGTTCTGCTTAACCTGTAAATCCAAAGCGAAAATAATCAAAACTCGCACATCAGGACTTCTACAATTCGCGGTTCCTGGTCTCGCGAATTAGAAGATCAGTATTTCTCGTTGCTCCAAAAAACATGTCATCAACATAGATT
>JAQOTM010000815.1:0-86083 GCA_029168755.2 Tillandsia fasciculata | reverse complement strand
TCTCCCCCTCTCGTTGTGGCGCGAGGGGGTCTAGAGCTCGACGCCACAGGTGCCTTCCCTCGTCCAGAAAACTGTTGTGATGGTGCCGTGGCTCTGCAGTCGCCCCTCCCAGAACCAAGGGCAGTTGTAACGGAAGTGCCCCTGTTTGCCGCAGCGGAAACAGTGATCTTGTCGCTGGGGGCACTCAGGGCTTGGTGCGCCCCTCCACATATCACGCAGGGCCTATCCCCCGGCCTAGGCCCTCCCGCTGGTGCACCCCGGGGTCCCGCCGTTGCTGTCTCCACCGTTTGGGGGGTCGGCTCCCGCTAGAAGAGCCCCCCCCCCCCGAGTTGTGCTGTTGTCGCTTCCGGTCCTCCTGTCGTGCTGAGTTCTCTCTCCTGGCACGCGTGACCGCGAACCCCCGCTCCACCGTAGTGGCCCTGTCGACCACTTTCTGAAAGGTGTGCAGTCGGCAGCTTGCACCACTTCGAAGATGTTACTCCGCAAGCCGTCGACAAAGAGTTGAGCCTTGTGGGACTCGTCTCTTATAACAAACGGGACACAGTTCGCTAGGCGGACGAACTCCCGTTGGTACTCCATGACTGTCCGGTTTCCCTGCTGTATATGGTTCAGGTCGTCCTCTAACTGCTTCTTGACACTGCTGGTGAAGAAGGCCTCGAACAGCTCCCGTTTGAATGTTTCCCAAGACGGAAATGCGGTACTCTTAGCAGGATCGGGGCGTACCGTTTTCCACCACAAACGGGCGTTCCCTCCAAGCAGTGGACGGCTAGGGGAACCCGCTCGTGATCCTCCATAAGTAAGTCTTCGAAGAGCTTCTCCATCGACCCCACCCATTTCTCTACGACCCAAGGATCGGTCGTGTCTCCTTCGAACGTGGGGGGGTCGTGTTTCCTGAAGTCCTTCAGATTGGCTCACACCCGATCACGCTCAGTCATCGCGACCGTCCCCTCCCCGCGCGGCGGCAGCCACGGTGGGGGTAGGTGTGACTACAGTCTCCTCCAGAGCAGCCCTGCTGGTTGTCCCCGGCGTCGGTCCCGTAGTCGCCGCCGCGGTGGTGCTGTCGGTGGTGCCGCGCGCCGGTGCTGTTGGCCCCTGTGGAGGGACTGGGGCGGCCGTCACCGTCGCGGCCTGTTGCTGTTGCGTCAACTGACGCACGTGATCGGTGAGGGTTGCCAGCTGCCCCGCCATATCCCTCAGTTGCTGCCGCAGGAGTTGGTTCTCCGCGGCTGTCGACGTCGTCGCGTCCGCTCCGGTATCCTCGGCTGAGGATCTAGTACGGGCCATGTCTGTACACACACAAAGAAGATCGGCTTAGCCTTTGCTAAAGAACGACGGACTGCTTATCGAGAGAAAGGCACTCAAACTCATCCCCCCCCTCCCCGATCACTCACGTCCTAGTCTCCTACGTCCTTTTCATTTGTTCGTCTGTAGTTCAGTGTGGTATCCCCACGGATGTCGGCACAAACCGTTGTGATTGAGGGAAACTTGCTCTGATACCATCTTAATCTGTCACGCCCCGGGGTTTTCATTTTAGCGAAAGCGGTTCACATTCAATAAGCATTAGTGGACACAAAATTTTTTTTTTGAAAGAGTCTCTCCCGGCGCGTGCCCAGACCCGCCGCATGTACAGGATCACTCTGCACACGGACAGAGTCTCCCCTGTACATGCACGGCGTCGCAGCTAGTACAGAGTCTACATACAACCAACAGATCAGTCACAACAGTCCCACGCATTCATATATATGCCATATGTACATAAACTTCACGGCCATTCCATTTGAAAGGATAAATCCACAGGTTTATAAAACGACGCCCACACGGCGTCTAGATTTTTAAATCCGGTTTCGAAAACGACATAAATCCACAGAGTTTTTGAAAACAGTGCCCACACGACACTTAGGTTTGAAATCCCTTTTTTCGAAATCCATAAATCCACAAGGTTTTGAAAACAGTGCCCACACGACACTTAGGTTTTGAAAACGGTTTTCGAAATCCTTTTGAGTTTATCTCTTTCTTTTTTTTTTTTCAAAGCGGCCAACATAAAGAGAAAGTAAGTTTAACCAATAAGTGAAGCAACGGTTGCCGACATCCACACCGACCCCACGAGGTATCGATCGAGAACCACACAAAAGTCTACAGCAGTAAATGAAAAGCGACAATAAAGGAGAAGTAAATAATACTAATGCGGGGTCTCCACCGACCCGACCGCTCCAGTCTCGGCCTCACCGTCGCCTATCGCTCCCCCGAAAGGACCCTGTCACAATGTGGGAAGTCAGCGACAAAGTAAAATAATAAGGAAAGCATGAAAAAGAAGTGTGCCAACCGTAAACTATCCGAGCAACCACTCTCCCCCACACGGGGACAAAACCTCGCACACCTGCACAACCTAGTCCGGGCACCTAACCCGGCATCCAACCGAGCACCTACCTCGGTAAACCACGTCGAGCACCTACCCCGACGGGTCACACCGCTCGCACCTCGGCGCACAAACCCCCCACCTGCGGGGTCCCCACTATGTCACCTCGTGGGTTTACACGGGTCATAGACCACTTTTCCGGAAAAGCGCACCCTTAGCGGTGGCCAAACCGCGGCGGTTCGCGTGTTGCAACCTCGAGCCAAGTAACCAGATGATGATAATGCAACAGATAAACATGTCTACAAATACTACTAGTTAGTATTAACAGATACTTTGCCATTTTCTTTTCTTTTTGATTTAACATAAATAACATTATACGAGTTGATCATAAATGAAATACATCCATCAAGTACCCGACGTTCTGGTCTCAAAGTAAAACAAGAACCCCCCTCAACGTGACGGAGAAACTGTGAAACTCCAACTAGAACGCCCTCGCTGTGTGCCCAGACAGCTACAATAATTTATACTTGTTAAAATATCTTCGTGGTTAAAAACACTAAAAAACGGCGCGAAACGGGCTAAAACGGAGCTTCTGGGCTCTTTTCTAAAAAGGGGTGCACGGGTCCAGGCGGGACCGGGTCCACGACGGCGGCAGCAGCGGCGCAGGCCGGGAGCACGCAGCGGCGGTGGACCGTCACCGTCTTGGGCCGGGCCGCGCACGGCTGGGAGCGCGCGCCGGGTCCACCGCTTCCTGCTGTGGCGGTGCGCACCGGGTGCATGCCCAGGGCGTGCACCGCGCGGCCTGGCGCACCGCCCCGTGCACCGGGTCCGCGTCCCCGGGCCGTGAGGGCGTGCGCCGGGCGCACAACCGGCCCGGTGGACCGCGCGGCCTGGCGCACAGTTTTGTGCGCCGGTCTGCGCCCCGGGCCGGAACGGCGTGCGCCGGTGTACGCGGGCGTGTGGACCGCGGCCAGAAAAACCCTACAGTGACCTCGATTTTCGCTCCGATTGCGACCCCGCGGTCACGGCGGCTCCGGCGATGATCCCGTGAACACGGTGACGGCGCGGCGGCCTCCCTTTTAACCACGGCGGCGGCGGCCTCCCGTTTGGTCCCCAAACGCGCCTCGCACACGACACGACACGAAGGAAAACCCATACCGAAAAAGAAACGGAAGGACCCGGATCGCTCACCTCGTTTTTTTTTGCCGGTAAAGGAGGGAGGAGGAGGATCGTTGCGCTCTCGTTCGCCGGATTCCACCGGATGTTCCTTCTTCCCGTCTCGTCGCTTCGATTCTTCACGCCAACCGATGAAGGGGAAAGAAAACTGGGGTTCGGGTTCTCTCGCACGAGACCTAACGCACAAAGAAACTAGGAGTGGGGAAAAACCCTAAGTTCCAACTCAACATTAAATAATTAATTAGTCGTTTGGGCACAAACCGGGTCCGACTTACCCCGAAAAGCGTGCCAATCGACCAAAAGCTTATTTGAGGCACCCGTAACTGCTGGTAACCTTCAGAAATTAATTCTGGGAGATCCCGGAGTCGGAAAAGTAATCCGGTCGCGCCGCCGCGCTCCATTTCGCGAGCTCTACCGTCTAAAAATATCCGCGAGCCCCGACGGTCTGTCCAAAAAAATGAATTATTATTCCAGCCGCCGGACCGCAAAGGAGGGGAACGCGATAATTAAATAATTAAAATAAATCCAACCATACAATTTAAGGGCGTTACTACAAGTCTATTCCGTTCTGAGAGAGAGCGGGATTTCGACTATGGCCTGCATGTGCCACTTTTCGATAGCGAGTTAGTCCGATTGGACACCCTATGTTGATATACTAGGGAGGCGCAGGCTTGATTGGACCTGATGTGGCAGTCAGCTCGATTGGGTCGATTGTGCACCTCGTGTGCAAGTGGTTGCATACCTTCCATTGGTTTTCCCCTTTTGAGCATTTAGATAGAGGCATGGTAGCTGTTGAGAGTCTCCAGCTTTCTTATTTCAGTCTTTACTGCATTGGTTATCTTTTGCCTCTAGTGGACTTGGTGGGCAGATCGTCGGGCCTGGTGGCGATACCCACTGAGAACTCCCTTTTTGGTGTAGTTCTCACACCCGTTGGGGGTTTCCCCCCTTTTTGTCCCTTCTTTTCTTTGTTTTGCAGAGTCTAGCGGGTGTTGCTGATTCTGCGGTTGCTGTTCGAGGCGAGGGAGTCGCGAGCTAGATCCCTACCTATCTTTGGAGAGTAGCAGTACCCCTGTCAGAGGAGATCTTCAGTAGATTAGTTATTTTATTTCTGCTTTTGAGAGATTATTGTAGTGAGATTATTACTTGTATTGAGAGCCTGTACACTGTTGTTTTATTTGAGATACCTCCCTGTTGAGCTCTAGGTTTTGTATTTGAGGATATTGTATGATTATCATTTTGGGAGATGGACATTGTTATTATTCCAATTGTACAGATGGATGGTTTTAATTTTACCGCACTTTTATGGTATAGCTCTGATATCTGTTTAGCTGTAATACTTTTCTTGCAGGTAGAACGCTTCGCCTATGCGGGGTTTGGCATAGGTGGCGGATCTGTTGGCGAGCCCGGGTCGCAGTTTCGACCCGGGGCGTGACAAAAGCTAGAGTAGTTTTAGGATGGGTGACCCCTTAGGAAGTTGGGACGTCACGCATCACTTTTTCAAGAATATTCATTTTCAGCCGTTTATTTTTGTATTCACTTGATGGATAAGAAAAGAATATTAAAAAAGTATGAAATTTAATTTTACGTAGTTTAAATGATCTATATCATATTTAACGGTGTCGATCATCATTTTGGAAGCTTCATTATCAAAAGAAATGGGTGACAACAGAGACCGTTTGTTTTATATATATATATATATATATATATATATATATATATATATATATATATATATATATATATATATATAGTCCGACTACTATGCTATCGATAGCACTAAGCATTTGGTGCTACCAAGTATTTTACGGTTAGATTTACCCTTTTGATCATTTCCACCCCTTCGATCATACTATTTCTCTAACCACCCACTAAATTCAAAGGGCTCACTATCATCCTAACCGCACATCTCTTAATCCAAGGGTCAAAAACTTAATAGTACCAATAATTTAGTGTTATTAATACTATAGTAGCCTAGGTTATATATATATATATATAGAGAGAGAGAGAGAGAGAGAGAGAGAGAGTTTGCTTACTATGCTTTTGAAAGTACTAATAATTGGTGCTTGTAAGTTTTTTTACCGTTAGATCGATCCCTTTGACTAATTTCATGACTTAAATCATGCTATTCCACCAACCACCTACTAAGCCTAAAGGGCCCACTATCATCCTAACTGCACATCTTTTCATCAAATAGCTAAAAACCTACAAGCACCGATGACTTGATACTTTTAAAAGCACGGAGGCCTTCGTACTCCCAAGTTGTTTTCGATGTTGGGACTTCCGAATGAACGATCGGCTCCGTTAAACTTGATCTAGAGTATTTAAACGGTCAAGAAATTAAATTTCGTGAATTTTTAATATCATTTGCCTAGTGATCAAAGTGGCTCAAAATCAATAATTTTAAAGATTGTGGTGACCCGTTTGCAAGTTTAATGGTGTAAAAAATTCAAATCACGTAAAATTTGATAGAAAATTTTTTATACTATATAGAACAAGATCAATATATTTGATCTAAAATTTTAGTATCATATCATTACATTTTGTGAGCTTTTTACTTTTAGCCATTGATTTTGAGCCCTTTAGATCACTAGGTAAATGATATCAAAAAATCACAAAATTTAATTTTTAAATACTTTAAATATTCTATATCAAGTCTAACGGAGCCAATCGTCAATTCAGAAGTCCCAACATTAAAAACAACTTGGGAGCACGGATGGCTCCGTGCTTCTAAAAGCATTCAAGTCCTACTATATATATATATATATATATATATATATATATATATATATAGAGAGAGAGAGAGAGAGAGAGAGAGAGAGAGAGAGAGAGAGAGAGAGAATTGAGCTCCTATGCTTGTAAAGTACCAAGTTATTTGTGCTTGTAAGTTTTTTACCCTTGGATGTAGGAATGTGTGGTTAGGATGATGGTGGGCCCCTTGGGTTTAGTGGGTGGTTGGTAGAATAGTATGATCTAAGGGGTAGAATCAATCAAAGGTTTAGATCTAACGGTAGAAAACTTACAAGCACCAATTACTTGGTGCTTGTACAAGCACAGTAGCCGGACTCTCTCTCTCTCTCTCTCTCTCTCTCTCTCTCTCTCTCTCTCTCTCTCTCTATATATATATATATATATATATATATATATATATATATATATATATATATATATATATATATATATATATATATATTTTTATTTATTTATATATATATAGCGTAGGGCTACTATACTCTTATGAGTATAAACCCCTTTGTATTCATAACTTTTCTGCGCTTGGATGAAAGGATGTGCGGTTAGGATGATAATGGTCCCCTTAGGGTTTAGTAGGTTGTTGGTGAAATAGTATAAATTCTATGGGACCACTATAATCCTAACAGCACATTCCTTCATCCAATGGCCGAAAACTTATGAGTACGAAGGGATTTTACTCACAAAAATATAGTAGTCGGACTCTCTCTCTCTCTCTTTCTCTCTCTCTCTCTCTTTATATATATATATATTGTCACATCCTGGGGGTTTTTCGGTTAAGCGGAAAACGTAAAATATTAAATTTTTTCTTCACAGTGTCCCCCAGTGCGCGCCAGACCTGCCACACGTGCAAATTCCTCGACCCCGAGGGTGGAGTCTCCTTTGCACGTGCACGGCGGTTTCAACTTAGATAGGCATACCAACCCGCATGTAATCTCGTTCACACTTTAACCACAATCATCGTACACAACAGTAAGAGAGAGTACCATAACTACTTAACACGGCCGTCGATATTTAGAAAGGATAAATCCATGGGTTTTCAAATCGGTGCCTACACGACACTCGTTGTTTTAAAAGCCGTTTTCGCAAACATCTTTTCTGGTTTGAAAATAGGCCGAATAACTACAGAGTATGAAAGCAAACAGGGTCACCACAGTAATTTGAACATCCACACCACAGCACAGTCGAACCCACTCACACAGCACGAAAAACTAAGAAGATAATCATGAATAAAACCTAGCAATGTCACTTATAGAAATGCCAAACAAACGACACATCCTCGTAAACCGTCCTCACATCCGTCCCGTGCCCGCGTCCGACCAAACCTGTCACGAAGTGGGGAGTCAGTGACACAACCAGGAAGCAACATAAACACAGGGTGGAAAAATATGCGATAACTGGGAAGCTAAAATTTATGCAAACTGAGCCGCCAGCGTGTCCATATTTTCCCCCCCTCCCAAGGAAACCACGGTACCCTGTAACGATCCAAAGGGTGCCCCTGCCCCTGTAATAATCGAACCTGTGGATCTGCCCCTGTAATAGTCAAACATGTGCACCTGCCCCTGTAATAATCAAACCTGTGTACCTGCCCCTGTAATAATCAAACCTGTGTACCTGCCCCTGTAATAAACAAATATGTGCACCGCCCCTCTCCTGTTGCATATAACCCCTCCGCGGCGCTCGTGCGGCCCCTGAGTAGCCGCGAGGGGTCCCAACCATGTGCCTTGTGGGGTACACGGGCCAACGTGCCATCTTTCCGGAAAAATACACCAGTGCGGTGGCCAAACCGCCGGTGTGCGTGCAAGTAACTACAGGCTCTCAAATTAAGAGTCGTGTGTATTAAATACCAGTGCGATCCTTGGTTGCCATAGATAGCAATGATAAAGACGCTTATGTAACATAGGGGTTAGTCAAGATCACGATGTATGTAGTGTTATACTCATGCGTAAACATAATGTGAAATGCTGAAACTCCAAAGATGACAGAAAAGGGTACCCACCTGAAATGCGTTTGGTTGGAACACCCGAAGTTGACTCACGACTTTTGAACGACACCCCGACCTATGGAGTCCCCAGAGAAACAACCGTTAAGTACGAAGATTAAAAAGAATGCGACGACATGACACTTCAACGACTCGACAAAAATTAAGTGGTAGCAGGGACACGCAAGCACAAGGCGGAAAAGAGGAGGCGAGCAGCGGCGGCACGGTAAGGTCGCCGCAAAAACAGCGGCAGCGGCGCGGCGGCGACGCGGCAACAGTGCGACGGCGGCGAGGCCCCGCGCGGGCGCATGCCCGCGCGGCGGCGCGTGCCCGCGCGGGTGGCGCGCGTCTGCAGGACGCCCGCGCGGCGGTGCGTGCCCGCGCGGCGGCGCGTGCCCGCGCGGGTGGCGCGCATCTGCAGGATACCCTGAGCGGCGGTTGCCCGCGCGGGCGGCGCACGGCAGCAAGGCGCCCCACGCGGGTCTTTGCCCGCGCGGGCGCTTGCCAGCGCGGGTGGCGCGCGGCTGCGGGCAGCCCCGCGCGGCGGCGTGCCCGCGCGGGCGGCAGCGATACTGCGGGCCGCCCCGCGCGGGAGCGTGCCCGCGCGGGCGGCAGCGGCGCTGCGGGCCGCCCCGGCGGGCGCGTGCCCGCCCGGGCGGCGGTGGCTGCGGGCCGCCCCCCACGGGCGCGTTCCCGCTCGGGCGACGGTGGCCGCGGCGGCGAGGCTAGGGCATCCCGACTCTACCCACTTCGAAGGCGAAAAAGAAAACTGAAGAAAAGGGGGTTTACCCCGGTCGCTTACCTTGATCTTGCGACGAAGGAGAAGGCGGATCGTCCCTCTCGTCACCAACGCGATGCTCCACGGGAGGTGGATTTCCCTTCCCCCTTTCTTTTCTTTTCCTCTTTCTCCCGCTTCCCCTTTTTCTCTATTTCGAATTTTGAAAACCCGATCTCCCCCCCCCCCCCCTCGCTCTCCCCCCTTTTCTCTTTTGAAAAGAATTTCGGAGTTTGAAATTCGAAACCCCTTTCCGCCCGTTTGCGATCTCGAAAAGAGGGTTGCCATAAATATACCTAGAAAATATCCCCCTACAACCCTAACCGAGCGTAAATAAAAAGGGGGATTAAAAGGAGGTTAATTAACAACTCGTTTTACCCTCGAACAATTACCGTTGCTAATCCGATCCAAAAGGAACCTACCCTGTTGCCTCAAAAAGCGTGCATATCACGTTGCACGGATTTCGATGCGCGCTGCAAACTCCGCGAACTTCAAAATTCTATTTCGGGAGATCCGGGAGTCGGATTTTCAGATCCGATCGCTCCGCCGTTCAACATTTCTCGAGCCCTATCACCGAAAAATACCCGCGAGTACCAATTCAAAATTCCAAAAGTCGCTAATAAAATAAACTCTTAAAATTTAAGTGATTGTGAAAAGTCAAGGACACTACATATATATATATATATATATATATATATATATATATATATATATATATATATATATATATATATATATATATATATATAGTCCGGTTATTATACTATCAATAGCACCAAGTATTTATTGCTATCAGGTTTTTTGCCCTAAAATTTACTCATGTGATTATTTTCACCCATTAGATTATACTATTCCACAACTACCCCCTAAACTCTCGGGGACTGCTATCATCCTAATTGCATGTCTCTTAATTCAAGGGTCGAGAATCTAATAGCATAAATGACTTGGTTATATTAATAATATAGTAATCTAGTGTGTGTGTGTGTGTGTGTGTGTGTGTGTGTGTGTGTGTGTGTGTGTGTGTGTGTGTATAGGAAATGTATGTGTACACCCCCTTGGGGCTGTACATCTCACACCCCCATCCATCTAGGGTGGGGGTGTGATGAGGGGTCACTTGAGGTGACCCCTAAAAGCCACCCCCACCCTTAAATGGGTGGGGGTGTAGGATGTACACCCCCTTGTGGGTGTACACCTAGCATTCCTCATATATATATATATATATATATATATATATATATATATATATATATATATATATATATATATATATATAGTCCGACTACGGTGCTTGTAAAAGTACAAATCACTTGGTGCTTGTAAATTTTTCACCGTTAGATCTATCCCTTTAATCAATTCTACTCCTTAGATCATTCTATTCCACTAACCACCCACTAAACCCTAGGGGCTCACTATCATCCTAACCAACCATCCTTTCGTCCAAGGTTCCAAAACTTATAAGCACAAATGACTTGGTGCTTTTAAAAACATAAGAGCTTATATATATATATATATATATATATATATATATATATATATATATATATATATATATATATATATATATATATGAGAGAGGCTGGAATACTATGATAGGAAACGGGCTCGATTGCCATTCTTTTATTTTCGATCATAGAGCTTTTGAAATGACGATTAGCACAGTTAAATATGATCTAAAGCATTTAAACGATCTGAAAATTAAATTTCATACTTTTTTCGATATTTTTTTCTTATCCATCAAGTGGACATAAAAATGAACGGCTAAAAATGAATATCCTTAAAAAAAAAAAAAAAAATAGTGATAGGATGTAGTAATCCGAAATATTTTATTTTTAATAAATAAAATAAAAGATGATTTTCAGCCTGAGGTTAGATTCAAAAGGCCTTTGTTGATCTATTTGATCAATTGCCGGTGTGCAAGTTGCACGAATTATGAGGCAAAAAGGCTAATTTCCAATCCGGACATGATCTTGGAAATCCGAGTTGACCGTTGCGATCGTCTCGTCGAATTGAGCGAGTTTCATATTCAGCACTTTTCGATCCGACGGTCGAATCTTCCAGAATTTATTGAAGAAGAGGATAAATAGCTGCGACCAATGGAACAGTGTTAATGCGCACAGTGACTTAAGTCATTTACTGTAGATGAACAGTGACCCTTGAATTTAATTGTCCCTTGAACCAACGTTGGCCAATTTACTATCCGGACCCCTAATTTAGCGGTATAAGTAGTCAAATCTAACTATTTTCAACGTTCTGAACGCAATGGCGCAGTCGAAAATCCTGTTTGACGACTCTGGAATCTCGAAAAGCGTGAAAACTGTAAAATTGGACAGTTCTTATGGAACAAGTTTTTATCTGAGCGTCAAACAAACCAAACAAATACGCTACTTGACAGGTCTCGACGAGCCGGACGTCGTGGCGAAGTCCGTTTCGCAAAACGACGAGCGGATTTTCTCGAAATGCGTGAAAGCACCTAGAATTGGACTAACTTGCAAGAAATGATAATATTTTATCTGTTTAAATGTTAGGGCTTCATACTATAGGGTGCTGGGTACAATTGTAACCCACAGCAAGCTTGTTAGGGTTTGGAGTTAGGTGTGAAACCGGTTTAAGAAGATTCTTTAAAGGAATCTTGAAATAAAGGCAAGGTGACTTTTGGGTTTTTCCTTGGTGCAATCCGAGGGGTCAAGTGGGATGTGAAGCATCACCTCGATCCTGTGAATCACCCAGATCAAGTTCGGATGCTTGGGGAGGCCAAAGAACACTAGTCCTTTGAGAGAAAACCGAGAAAAGTGGGAGGAAGCAAGAGCAAGTTCCAACACTGGTCCCACTGCTCTCTGGAAAGTTCCTCAAGCTCTCTTAAACCCCTGCTTCCTTTTCAGACCAAGCCGAGAGCAAAGGTGGCCAAAGAGGGAACCCTTAGTGTGAGAATTAAACCGAGAAAAGAGAGGAAGAGGAGGTTGGGACCAACTTCCATCAAGTCGGGTTTTGAAGTGCTCTGAGGCTTCCTCTGGGTCTGTGGAGTGTTCCTGGAGGTTGCCGAGGTTGCGCGTGGAGGAAGGACCCAGATTCCGGCTTCATCCCTTCTTCCCCGAGCTCGGCCAAGGTAAGGAAGCCTAACCGTTGATTGTTGGCACTTTATACCCCTAGCAGTAGGTTTCTTATGTTGTTAGGATGCTCCCTGCACAAGCCCGAGCTTCCATGCATGCGGGTTGGCAGGCGGGGAAAAACTCTCGCCGGAAACCTAGCCTAGCTCCGCCTTAAGAGAACTCCGCAACCATTTGACCAAAATGGCTCAAATTTGGTGTGCGTGGACTGTAGGACATGTAGATAAAATCTGCAAAGTTTCATCGTTTATGGTTAAGTGTTTAGAAAGAAAATGGATGCCCTAGTTTTTCGAAATATTGCATGTTAGCCGAGCTTGTTGCTCCGGCGCCGGCGGGCTTCTCCGACACGGGCCATGTGCCCAGAAGACTTCCTAGGTATAAGAGGAGTGTACCCATGCACATGCATGGCATCCATGCAGCACCAAAGTGGTGCGGCCATGGATGGACCCGAGAGTGGAATGAAATGCGGCCGCAGGCGCTCCGGCCGGGGAGGAGGGTTCGGGAAGCTTCATGCGGACCCAAAGAAGACTTCCATCCAAGTTATAGAGCTTCCAAGTGCCTCTGTGAAAAGTTGCCATTAGAGGGCTCAAGCTCCAAAAATGGAGCTTTGCTCCCCGCGCCGCCGTCGCACTTCCGTTGCTTGCACGGGTCTAGATAAGTTCATAAGGTGGGTTAGCACCTGTTGGTGCAATTGGATGTGGCCCAGAGCTCTTGGTTGGTTGGTCACAATTTTCAAGATTTGGAGCTTCATCTCCTTCCTTGAACCGGCCAACCTTGGGTATTTGGTCTGCTCCAAGATGAGGAGAAAGACTCCAGACACTTAGTAGAAGATTTGTCTCCAAGAAAATCTGCTCCAGATGCTGTAAATGCAGAGATCTAATTCACCTTATAGCTTTTGTTGTAGTTAATAAATGATGCATGCCACCTGTTTGTAAAAATGCCTCAAAGAGAATTGGATTGGAATTTGACAATACTGCAAATAGCAAACTTGTTTCCAATATTCCCCTGAGCTTGGTGCTCACCTCAGATAAAAAAGGATTCTGTGTGAAATGAAAGTTGGAGCAAGATGAACTTGTATGTTTGCAAGATGATGGATCTTCTTGATCCAGCAGATCTGGGCTGCAACTAGGGCAAGCCCTGTGATCCTGACATTACCCGGAGTCTTTTTTATTCTTGGGGTTTCATCTGAAAAGGTGTAGATCCAAAGTTATGACATAAACAAGCTTAAAGGACAAAATTGATTAGAACCAATATTAGGGGCTGGTTGAAAAGTTGTAACAGTGTACTCCTGGCTAATTTGGGGTCACTGAACGCGATGCTCGCGTTTATTTTGGGTTTTGGTGAGCCGAAGAAACAAAAATGCGTTTCGGCTAGGTTAGAGGAGTAATTCATGGCCCGAAGTTTTCCTCGGGCATCGTGCTGCCACAAATGGGTGAGCACGGTGTTCAGCAAGAGAAATGTCACCTGCTGGAAGTGACGGTTAGTCAAAATTAGTTTCCAGTTGAAAGAACGAGCGAAAACAGTGCTCAAATGACAATAAAAAGGTTTAAGTTGACTTGAATTAAGTTAGAATTAAAGTTGTTCCCTGATCAATATGTTTGATTCAGGTATACCCAGTTTGCATCTGGTTTTGAACGTACAGAGTTACAGAACAGTCGCCTGCAATTTGACAGGTGGGTTTATCTTCGGTCCGGGCTTTATCATTTCGGCCCTCTGTGTACGGTATTGGTTGGACCCCTGTTCTTGTAGCCTAGTTGATATTTGAGCCTGCCTTCCTTTTGATCAGTTTCATTCTGCTATATGCTGAGTTATGATCCTTATCTGCAAAATTGATTATATGATATCTTGCATGATTGATCTTTAGTTGCTTCCAGATATTATGACTCTATTCCTGGACATTTGCCATGCCTGATTGGTCATTACCTGATTTGCACTTCATTGCTTGATTATCAGTATCTATATCCTGATCCATGTTCTAGTTGATGTTGATTATATTCCTGCCCATGAGTTGAGATTCAGTTGATTCTGATATTGCATCCTTGATTGGATTAGTTGATGATTATTCCGACACATGAGTTGAGCTTGTTTTCCTGTTGATCAAATATATGTTGGGTTATAAGTAATGGATCTAAATAGGGGAAAAAACACCTAGAGGGGGGTGAATAGGCGTAAACAATAAACACTCAAAAAATCATTGCGCAAATAAACCCAATGCGGAAAAATAAAAGAACACGCAAGATTTTTACGTGGAAAAACTCCAAACCGGAGTAAAAAACCACGGGACCGATAACACGGCGAAATCCACTAGAATTAACACACGTACAAGGTGATATACCGTACTCACAGACGACTCAACCTTTTTCATACGCTCCTAGCAGATCTTCCCGCTCGCTCCACGACGCTTCTCGAATCCACGATCCGCGCCCAACGCTGAATCCACTGCGTCCAACGTCGAGTCCACGACGTCCAACCGAATCCACGGTCTTCACCCAGTGGCACGCTTCGAATCCACGAACGTACCTCGCTCCGAATCCACGAGAGCGGTTGCACCTTGAATCCACAAGGCCACGCGAGTCCACGCGCCGATTTTGGGGTAAATCGTTGTTTGTTTGGGTGGTGATGATCCGCCGAATACTTAGATTAAAGATAGATCGGAAATACCATCTAAGTATTCATTGATTTGATTCTACTCAAAATATGAGTATGGAAAACCTAGAATCAAATCAATCAATATAGATGAAGAACCATAGAATAGATCTATTGATTTCCTTTCTTCTCTATATATGTGGATTTTTCTTTTCGGCTATTTTTCTTCTGTATATATAGCCGATGTATTGCGGATGCCCTAGAAATGAATAAGAGGGCCTATTTATAGGTTAGAAACCCTAGGAAGAATATACGGATCAAAAACAGCCTTTTCTGGAAAGAATTACCGACGGCGATCCGGATTGGATTTGGCGATCCGGATTGCAGAAGCACAAAAGACGGTTTCCAGAAAATTGCTTGTTCGGGATCCGGATCGTAGTCCCCGATCCGGATCGTTCATACAGTTTCACCAAACATCACATTCGGGATCCGGATTGCAAATCCTGATCCGGATCGGAAAAGCAAAAGGTAAAACCAGTGTTCGGGATCCGGATCAGAAGATGCTGCGATCCGGATTGAACCAGTGTATGAACAAACACCCTTCGGGATCCGGATTGCAAGCCACGATCCGGATCCTGAACATGTCCCATGTCCAGTTTTTGATGTTTAAGCAATTAAAACCTCTTCCAGGTGTTTCTACACTATAAGAAGTATTCGGATCATCAAAATTCTTTAGTTAAACGTACCTGATCCTTTTGAATTCTTCTTTCTTGAGATTGAGGTATACGATCCAAAGTTTCTTCATCTTCAATCTTCAAGACTTAATACATTCACGAAATACGCCAACTCAAATTCCGTAACAATCTCCCCCTTTGGCGGTTTCGTGACAAAACACAAATCCACAAAAGAAAATTCAAAAAGATATTTTTGTTGCTATCACCATACAACAAAAATTTACAAAAGAGATCCAGAAATTAAAAACATGAGATAAACTCCTAGAACAGACTCTAGACTTAGACATCTGTAATCTCTGCACACAGAAGGCATTCTTGACAAACAAAATCGTTAGATACCTCAAGAATTGAAACATTCAAAACCAACTACAGAGATAGAGTTTATTCTCACCATGACATTTGAAAAATTCAGATATGTAAGAGAATCATAGTTAAAACCAACATATCTTCTAAGCAATCGAAAACCAAATGTCGAAGTATGTTAGTCCAACATCAACTTGTTAGTAATATTACATACCCAAATAGTTAGTAGAATAGTTAGTAGGAGCATGCAACCAATCAACAAATAAAAAACCAAAGTTGAGTTGAAGATACTTACCTTAATGTTCACAATCATTGATCATTGTTCAAAGTTCTCTCTAACTTTCTCCCCCTTTTTGTCACAAAACAAAGCCAAAACGTAGCAAGAGCTACAATATGTAAGGAGAGTAAAAAAAAAATTCCATCAATATGCACAAACTGAGAACTAAACTAAAAAGTAAGAAGAAAAACTACGTCCTGAAAACTAAGAACGGAAGAAGACAAAGTGAACAGAAGGTGCTGTTCAGTCTGAAGAATCTGAACTAGTACAACTCAGCTTGCTCAAAATCCCTTTAAGCAAATTCTTAAAATTTGAGTACTTTTTCTTGATCTTCTTGTGTTCAGAGGAAATCTGCTGAAGCTCTTTCGATATTCTCTCTTGCGTAGCTGAGAGTCTATGTTGTTCCTGACAGATCGATTCCAAGATCTCTGTCTCAGTTGTCCGTGTCTTTGAGTGCGATGGACGCTGTGTAGATGCAGATGGTGCATCTGGTCCTGCAGTCCATGGAGATTCAGTTTGCAGAATTCCAGAAAGTGAGCGTGCTCTGGTGAGAGGCCCACTATGCTGACTCGTACTTCTTTGGACATTTCTTCTTCTTGTATATTGTCTGGTTGTGGAGGCAGATTTCATAAGTCTCTTTCCTTTGGTGAATTTCCTGTCCTCCTCATCAATTTTTCGCTGAACATCCTTGAAGAATTCGTCCCATTCTTCCTCATTGTAATCCGAGCTGTCTTCATTAGCTTCGTTCTGTTTGTCTCGAGTTGAGACATCCGGTTCTTCTTTAACAGATGTACTTGCTGGCACCATTGTGACCAGTAGCAGGATTAACCAGGAGAGTGCCATTGGTGTGAGTGTTCTGAGTTTTGAGAAAATGTCCTGTGCAAACCAACTCAAGAACATATGAAAAATCGTCAATTTTGAAAAATTTGAAAAATTGTACCTAGACAATCATAATCATGTAGAGAAGCCAAGAATCAAATTAGTTTTCCAAAAAGAATTTTAAAAATAGATCAATTCCATGATTTTCAAAAATTCCTCTTTTATGCCCTAAACCAGAATTTTTAGAAATCGAAGCCTAAAAACTCGTTTATCTTGAGAAAACCCAGCATAAAAGCAAAACTAATTGACCCAGAGTTCTTATTTCAAAAGAAATTTGATCAAAAACTATTCACAAACGAAAAAGTTCCAAGATTTCAACTCACGTTTGATGAAAAACCATAAAAACTGTGAAAAACCGAGTTTTGATCAATAAAACTTACTTGAATCCGAAGAACTTTGAGTTTGGAAGCTCCAAAATGCAAGAAATCTAGAGAGAGAAGCTCTAGAGATTTTAGAACAAAAGATTAGGGTAAAAGAAATCAAATCCTCTTTGTTCTTATAAAAACCCTAGCCGTGATCCGGATCGGATCGAGAATGTGATCCGGATCGGCTACCCGCAGGAAGAATCCTGCGTTCGGGATCCGGATCACTTACCCCGATCCGGATCGGCTTCAACTTTTTCTCCAGAAAAATTCAGAAAAATTCCATAAAATCCAGAAAAAGTATGTAAGCACTTTACCATGTCAACTTTAAACAAAAGACATCGTTTCATACAACAAGAAATAGATTATGCAAAATCTATCAAAAATACCCAAAAATGAAACGAAAATTTACGAAAGTTAAAACACTTAAAGTTGAACAACTTCAATTACATCTATCCTGATCTTATGTGTAATGCCTTTATCAAATCATCAATTTTAGTAAAGAAAATGAAATACCAAGATCAATAGATGTTTGAAATCCCAGATAAGTTAGATAATATATCTAGACAATCTGTTGAAGGAGTGGCTCTTTGAGCATCTTTTACTAAAAATCCCACCTTATACCAACCATGAAATACGACTGAGTCAAGTATTTCAATATGAATTTCATCAACAATTTTCAAACAAAAATTTGCTTTTCATTCATGGAGTATTTTTTTTTTTTATTTTCTCCATGTGGTGGTAGTTTTCACACTCCTCATTGGGATGTAACTCTTTCCACATCTTTTGAGCATTTTACATTTCATTGACTCCCCCTCAATTGGCTATCAATTATTTAATATATAAGGTATTCAACCAAACCATTGATCTCGAATTCATACTCGACTAAGCAATCAAATATGATAATGACTATACCAAGAGATCATTGAGAGAGAAATTGACTTTGATCACTTAAAAGATGGTTTAATTAACGTAAATGATCATTGCAACATTGAAATATTATGATATCAAAAGCATAATAAATTTCTAAATGCATAAAAGGATGCAATTAAAGTCAATTATGATTTATGCTCAATTAATGTCCTATGTACAAAACATAGATAAAGAACAAAACAAAAACAAAAACAAAACCTAACCTAAGCAAAGGTTTCAAAAAGGTTATTTCAAGGAAAGCATGCCAATTGCTTTACGCAAGTGAATAAAACGTTTTTGATCCAAAGGTTTTGTTAAGATATCAGCTAATTGATCCTCAGTTGAAATATATGACAGTTGAAGAATGTTTGATTCAACTAGCTCTCTAAGAAAATGATATCTAAGTTCAATATGTTTTGTTCTAGAGTGCAACACAGGGTTTTTAGAAATGTTAATAGCACTAGTGTTGTCACATAAAATGGTTACCGAAGATGTTGAAATCCGGAAATCGCTCAACACGCTTTTCATCCAAATCAATTGGGTTGAACAACTTCCTGCAGAAATGTACTCCGCTTCGGCAGTCGAGAGTGCTATGCAATTCTGCTTTTTACTGTGCCATGCAACAAGGCAATGGCCAAGATAGAAGCATGCACCACTCGTGCTTTTCCGGTCATCCACTGATCCAGCCCAATCGGCATCTGAGTATCCAACAATATCCAAAGTCGTTCCCATAGGATACCAAATTCCGAAATTGATTGTACCTTTGATATACCGGATGATCCGTTTCACCGCTTTCAGGTGAACCTCCTTCGGTGCTGATTGATATCTCGCACAAATCCCAACACTGAAGGATATATCCGGGCGACTAGCCGTGAGATATAGTAGACTTCCAATCATACTGCGATACAGTTTCTCGTCTACATTCTCACTATGTGATTCACTTCCAAGTCCCTTATGGCTAGTTCCCATTGGAGTCGGAAAATCCTTAGAATTTTCAAGATCAAACTTTTTGACCAACTCCAGTGCATACTTGGATTGACACAAGTGAATTCCTTCATCGTTTTGTTTAACTTGTAATCCAAGAAAATAATTCAATTCGCCCATCATGGACATCTCAAATTCGCTTTCCATGGTCTCCGCGAATTTAGAAGCATCATTATCTCTTGTTGCTCCAAAAACAATGTCATCGACATAGATTTGAGCAACTATGAAATTGTTTTGATAATGCTTCACAAAGAGAGTCCTGTCAGCTCCCCCTCGAGTGTAGCCCTTTTCCAAAAGGTGCTTTGTCAACCTTTCGTACCATGCTCGCGGTGCTTGTTTCAGACCGTAAAGAGCCTTTTTCAGACGAAAAACATGGTTAGGTAGTTTATGATCCACAAAACCTTTCGGTTGAGCCACATAAACTTCCTCATTTAAAAATCCATTTAAAAAGGCGCTCTTAACGTCCATTTGAAATAATCTGATTTTAAAATGACAAGCGATCGCAAACAATATACGAATGGACTCGAGTCTAGCTACAGGGGCGAAAGTTTCATCAAAGTCTATACCTTCTACTTGAGAGTAGCCTTGAGCAACTAACCTTGCTTTGTTCCTGATGATAGTACCTTCTTCATTTTTCTTGTTCTTGAAGATCCATTTGGTACCTATCACATTGTGTTGCTTCGGAGGCTTTGTCAATTCCCAGACTTTGTTTCGCTCAAATTGATGGAGCTCTTCCTGCATTGCTTTAATCCAGTAGTCATCTTGGAGAGCTTCATCAACATTCCTTGGTTCGATTTGAGATACATAGCATGCAAATCCGCAAACCAATTGTCTCCGTGTTCTAACTCCTTCTTGTGGATCTCCAATGATGTTCGATTCAGGGTGATCCTTGGAGATGCGTAACGTTTGAGGTAGAGGAGTAGACGGAGGTACACGAGATGATTCCTGCACATCAGATAAGCTTGAAGAACCGTTAGATGCATCAACATTATTATCGAAAGAATTGTTAGAAGAAGATGCATTAGCAGGTGTATCATCATCAATAGAGATATCGAGGGTAGATTTTTCAGATTCAAAGTGAAAAGCTTCATCTACCTTAACATTTATCGATTCTACGATCGTCTTAGATTCTAAGTTAAAAACTCGATATGCTCTGCTGTTTGTAGAATAACCTAAGAAAATCCCTTCGTCACTTCGAGAGTCAAATTTTCCAAGATTCTCACGATCACGTAAAATAAAACACCGACTCCCAAAGATACGAAAATATTTGATGTTAGGTTTTCTACAAAACCAAAGTTCATATGGTGTATTCAATGTCCCCGGGCGCAAATACACGCGATTAATAACATAAACAGCAGTGTTCACCGCTTCAGCCCAAAAATAAAAAGGTAAGTTCCGGCTGTGAAGCATAACACGTGCCATTTCCTGTACGACCCTGTTTTTGCGCTCGACTACACCATTTTGTTGAGGTGTGTAAGGTGCAGAGAATTCATGTTTAATGCCATTAGAAGTGCAAAAATCAATGAATTTGGAATTTATGAATTCCCCACCTCTATCACTCCTAACTCGAGTAATCCTATCATTCTTTTCAGTCATAATACGATTGCAGATTTCGAGAAAAGAATCAAAGGTATCAGCTTTTTCTTTTAAGAATGCTACCCAAGTATATCTAGAAAATCATCAACCAATAAGAAAATATACCATTTACCTCCCAGAGATGGTTGACGAGTTGGCCCCATTAAGTCCATATGCAAAAGTTCCAAAGGCCGTTTTGTACCTATGTGGTTCAAGTTCTTGTGTGCAGTCCTAGACTGTTTTCCTTTTTGGCAACCGCCACACACAAGGTTTTGTTCAAAAGAAAGTTTCGGAACCCCCTTGACCACATCTTTATTCGAAATTCTAGCAAGTTCCTTAAAGTTTATGTGACCTAGCCTTTCATGCCAAAGTGTTTCATTTTTCAAAGATGCTAGGTTACATTTTTCAGAAATCTTAGAGGAACTACATAACAATTGTTTTCTGATCTAACCCCCTTTAAAAAGAAAGCATGGTTCATGTCAGTTACAGTGCATTTATCAGATGAAAAATTAACTGAATAACCACTATCACAAAGTTGACTTATGCTTATGAGGTTAGTCTTAAGGCCATGAACAAATAACACATTATCTAGAACCGGGCCATCTGGAATAGCTACCGTTCCCTTTCCAACAATTTTGGAAGACCGACCATCTCCGAAAACAACAAGTCCTCCGGAGTTTTTCTCAAATGTTTGAAAACAGTTTTTATCGCCGGTCATATGACGGGAACACCCGCTATCCAGGTACCAAGACGAACTATCATATGCATGCAAGGAAACATTGGTAGCAAGACAAGGAAAAATTTCACCTTTGCGCACCCAAACCTTTTTGGAATGCGTCGGTAATGATCGTGAAGTTGATTTCCTAGGTGAGAGCGTCTTGCTTGAAGAATTGCTGCTCCTTGATGATGTCGTCTTGAGCGGTGTACTACCAAGGCTCTTTTCCTTTGAATGATTGCAGTTGATTTTCGAGGAATAGCCTTTTTGGTAGTCATTGCAAGAGGTGCTTGAGGTGTGCGTTTGGCTTCCGTCTTGCAATTTCTTCTTATGTGCCCTGAAATGCCACAACGAAAACATACCTTGGTTCTTGTCGATTCCGAGGAGGATGTAGTAGGTTTGTTGTCGTTGCTTGTCGTGAACACCGGTGTCGGAGGAGGAGATACCGACTGAGGCACAAATACTGTACCACTCGAACTTGGAATGTCTCCAGTTTGAGTGTATCCGAGGCCGAACTTATTTCTTTGACCAAGACCAAGAAGTCTGTCCAACTTACTCCTTCCAGAAGAAAATCTCTTTAAGTCATCCTTCAGTTGGCGTATGGTCTCCGTCATTTCCAATTTTTCCTGTCGAGCCTCGCCGTTGAGCTTCAAGAAGTAATTCGCTTTGTTCACCATATCCATATAATTCTTCTCGAGTTGCTCATTGGACTCTTGAAGGGAAACATTTGTTTTAATCAAATTATCCCTTTCCACTTCAAGATCGGTTGAGAGAGAGGTTACCCTTTTTACTTCTTCTTCGAGATCCTGCAATCTCCCTTTCAACCCCTTGTTTTGCTTAGCCAGTTTCTTTGAATCCCTCAAAAGCTGTGGTAGGCTAGAGCAAAATCTTCACCTTCAGAATCATCTGATTCATCGTCCGTTGCAATCTTTTCAACAGTGGAGTTGGACAAGGAATCGGATGTACTTGCCATTAAGCACATGAAGGGTGAAGATGTAGTGGACGCGTGGAAAGCTGTCGCGTTGTCTTCTTCATCACTTGAGGATGACTCATTTGACGTGGAGTTGTCATCCCAAGTAACGACTTGCATCGCTTTCTTCTTAGCCGGATTCTTGTTGGGACATTCCGTTGCAATGTGGCCGTAGCCTCGACATTTGAAGCACTGAACTTGTCCCTCAGAACTTTTCTTATCCTTTGAGAAGTTCTCTTGCTTTCTTGACTTGTAAGTTGAAGAACCCTTGCCTTTCTTCGACTTTCCGAAGGATGGAGTTTTGCTTGAATTTCCCCTTCGAAAGTTGCGGCGAAACTTCCTTGTCAAGAGAGCGAGCTGCTTCTCAAAGTCCTCCATAGAAAGGTTCTCGTCGTCGTCCGAGGAGGATGAATCCGCGTCTTCTTCTTTAGTTGATTTCAATGCGTAACCTGAAGACTTAGAAGAGGATGCCTTTCCAGAAGAATAGTTAGTAGGAAATGTCATTTCATAAGTTTGTAAAGCACCTACTAATTCTTCTACACGCATTTCGTCCGGGTGTTTAATTGTTTCAATGGCTGCGACCTTCGGGCGAAATCGTTCAGGAAGAGTTCTTAGAATTTTTCTTACAACTTTAAATTCTGGAATCTTCTCTCCCAAGTTAGCACATGAGTTTACGATATCTTGCAATCGTGTGTAATAGTCAGTGAAGGATTCATTCTCTGCCATAGAGATAGAGTCAAACTTGCTCGTGAGCATTTGCAGTTTCTGAATCTTCACTAGGTTAGTTCCCTCATGCGTAACTTGAAGAACATCCCAGATTTCTTTCGCAGTCTCACATGCCGAGACGCGAGAGAACTCAGTTTGTGACAAAGCATTAAATAGAGCATTAATTCCTTTGCCATTGTAAGAAGATAAGTCTATCTCTTCCTTGGTCCATTTCGACCTAGGTTTTAAGGTGCGAACATCATCTAAAATTTCAGTTGGATTAGACCATCCTAATTCAATTGATTGCCACACCCTTTCGTCGATGGAAATTAAAAAGGCTTTCATCCGCACTTTCCAGTACGCATAATTTGTTCCATCAAAGAAAGGGGGTCGATTGATGTTTCCACCTTCAACCATTGTTTACAACCCTATTCCCGCTCTGATACCACTTGTTGGGTTATAAGTAATGGATCTAAATAGGGGAAAAAACACCTAGAGGGGGGTGAATAGGTGTAAACAATAAACACTCAAAAAATCATTGCGCAATAAACCCAATGCGGAAAAATAAAAGAACACGCAAGATTTTTACGTGGAAAAACTCCAAACCGGAGTAAAAAACCACGGGACCGATAACACGGCGAAATCCACTAGAATTAACACACGTACAAGGTGATATAACGTACTCACAGACGACTCAACCTTTTACATACGCTCCTAGTAGATCTTCCCGCTCGCTCCACGACGCTTCTCGAATCCACGATCCGCGCCCAACGCTGAATCCACAGCGTCCAACGTCGAGTCCACGACGTCCAACCGAATCCACGGTCTTCACCCAGTGGCACGCTTCGAATCCACGAACGTACCTCGCTCCGAATCCACGAGAGCGGTTGCACCTTGAATCCACAAGGCCACGCGAGTCCACGCGCCGATTTTGGGGTAAATCGTTGTTTGTTTGGGTGGTGATGATCCGCCGAATACTTAGATTAAAGATAGATCGGAAATACCATCTAAGTATTCATTGATTTGATTCTACTCAAAATGTGAGTATGGAAAACCTAGAATCAAATCAATCAATATAGATGAAGAAACATAGAATAAATCTATTGATTTCCTTTCTTCTCTATATATGTGGATTTTTCTTTTCGGCTATTTTTCTTCTTATGTATCTAGCCGATGTATTGCGGATGCCCTAGAAATGAATAAGAGGGCCTATTTATAGGTTAGAAACCCTAGGAAGAATATACGGATCAAAAACAGCCTTTTCTGGAAAGTTTTACCGACGGCGATCCGGATTGGATTTGGCGATCCGGATTGCAGAAGCACAAAAGACGGTTTCCAGAAAATTGCTTGTTCGGGATCCGGATCGTAGTCCCCGATCCGGATCGTTCATACAGTTTCACCAAACATCACATTCGGGATCCGGATTGCAAATCCTGATCCGGATCGGAAAAGCAAAAGGTAAAACTAGTGTTCGGGATCCGGATCAAAAGATGCTGCGATCCGGATTGAACCAGTGTATGAACAAACACCCTTCGGGATCCGGATTGCAAGCCACGATCCGGATCCTGAACATGTCCCATGTCCAGTTTTTGATGTTTAAGCAATTAAAACCTCTTCCAGGTGTTTCTACACTATAAGAAGTATTCGGATCATCAAAATTCTTTAGTTAAACGTACCTGATCCTTTTGAATTCTTCTTTCTTGAGATTGAGGTATACGATCCAAAGTTTCTTCATCTTCAATCTTCAAGACTTAATACATTCACGAAATACGCCAACTCAAATTCCGTAACAATATACACTGCTGAACACATAATTTTAGTCAACTAATGTTTTACTGAACGTCGTAGGGTCGCCTGAGTCTGTTCTTGTTTGATAGGACAAAGGCATTGCTCTTCGAAGTTTGGGCCTAAAACCTGTTTTCAAAATAGTTTTCTCAAAAATATGTGTTTAGTTTTGTATGTTTGGTTGGTCTGAACGATTGAGTTGAGATTTGCTGTTGATCTTATGTTGAGTTGAGATTTGCCTTTGATCTTGCATAAGAGTTGAGATTTAGTTGATTATTCCTGCATGAGAGTTGAGATTCAGTTGACTTTGTTATTGCATCCCAGTAGGGATTTTTCGGCTTGTTGCCGATTACCCGGTCAGTGGACCGAGAGCTTGAGCATAGCATGATTGATCGCCACGCACCGCTGTACTTCACGAACATTGCCGGGGTCGCTCCCCGTGGATATTGTTCTTTACCGGTAAAGTGGCCCAGTAAAGGCCCGTGAGCCCCCTGATAGCACTTGTGGGTGCGGGGTTAGGTCAGCCAGACAGGTGCCAGATCGTGGCATGAGCCTGAGGTTCTGTGAGACCAATAGTAGCATTGATTGGATACTTGATATTTCTGTGATTGATGCATAGATTTTATATTTCCATTGATTTCTTGATTTGATCATCCATCTATGCATGTTGAGACTTGATATGATGCCTTTGATTATAGTTCCATGATTTAGAGCTGCTTATCCTAACTGTGATCATATATCTGTTGACCTCCATGTTGACTATTTGTTTCTCTTAACTGTAACCGCCATGATTATATATCTGATGATCTCCAAGCTGCCTAACTGATATCTTAACTGTGATCATTGCTTATCCCAACTTGATTATACATATCTGCTGATCTTCATGAATACATACCTGTTATTCTAACCCCTGATTATTACTATCCTCTAGTATTGTATACCAGTTGGTACGATCTGCTATTTCTCGGCTCGTCGTGCCCACTGGGATACACTCCGGTGTGTCTCACACCCTCGGGTGACTGTTTTTCAGGTCGAGCGGGTGTTGGGATGTCGGGACGAGTTGGTGAGATCACGAGATAGAGCTTGACCCTGGACAGCCGAAATATTTGTAATTGCATTGTGAAAATGAAGATGTATTTCAATTGTAAAGATATCTGTAATCGATAAGTTGAAATATTGTACGTAGTTAGTACTCTGATGATAACGCCAAGATAGCCGTGCATATATAGAAAAGCTCAATCCCAAGTGGGATTGGGACTCTTCTATATATGTGGCGGTCTGTTGCGCCCTGGCTGGTTTCTAAAACTCTGATAAAAAAAAAAAAAAAAATTTATACACTGGTATTTGAACTCGGGGCGTGACAGATTAGATGGTATCAGAGCAATAGGAATACGATGCCTAGGTTTGGCTAGGAACGAACCCTAGGATGACTTGTGTTCACGAGAGAGCGCTGGGTATTGGCATAGTAGTTTGGAACTTAGACGTGTTTCGTGTTCTTGTTTTGGGAAGCGTTGATAGTAGAGGGTTAGCCGCGGTCATGGTTTTGACCGTGGGCTTGATGTTGCAGTGGAGCCATAGGGCTCAGATCAGTTACAGTGCATGCGGTTGAAGGATTGACCACCGTTTGCCAGAGGTTGAACAAATTATTGACCTTTCAGAATCCTTGTGTCGTAAACTAGTGGCTTAGGTGCCCGATAGTAACCCTGATTTGGGAAGGATTTGAATTTTGTCCTTTGTGTCGATTCTATCGAGAAGTAGAGACCCTTGGTAGATGCTATGTCATTGGCATAGTGACTGTGAAGAGAGGTATGTGATGTACCTTCATATGTGAGTTGTGTCCCCAACTAGTTGTTGGCGACAGATCTATGGTATTTCACTTTTCTTTTGGTAAGCACGTTGGCTGCAGACAACGTACTTTCGAAAGAACTGAGGAAATGCTTTGCCCTGTGATGGGGTATATTAGATTGGGTCTAAAATAGCAGCCTAAGTGTTGTTGAAACCTTGAGACTAGTGGTCATTATCATGAACCTATTCGAGACTTACCAGAGTTTTTGTTGTATTAAGTTTTGGGGACGAAACTTCTTGTAAGGTGGGAGTGATGTAGTAATCCGAAATATTTTATTTTTAATAAATAAAATAAAAGATGATTTTCAGCCTGAGGTTAGATTCAAAAGGCCTTTGTTGATCTATTTGATCAATTGCCGGTGTGCAAGTTGCACGAATTATGAGGCAAAAAGGCTAATTTCCAATCCGGACATGATCTTGGAAATCCGAGTTGACCGTTGCGATCGTCTCGTCGAATTGAGCGAGTTTCATATTCAGCACTTTTCGATCCGACGGTCGGATCTTCCAGAATTTAGTGAAGAAGAGGATAAATAGCTGCGACCAATGGAACAGTGTTAATGCGCACAGTGACTTAAGTCATTTACTGTAGATGAACAGTAACCCTTGAATTTAATTGTTCCTTGAACCAACGTTGGCCAATTTACTATCCGGACCCCTAATTTAGCGGTATAAGTAGTCAAATCTAACTATTTTCAACGTTCTGAACGCAATGGCGCAGTCGAAAATCCTGTTTGACGACTCTGGAATCTCGAAAAGCGTGAAAACTGTAAAATTGGACAGTTCTTATGGAACAAGTTTTTATCTGAGCGTCAAACAAACCAAACAAATATGCTACTTGACAGGTCTCGACGAGCCGGACGTCGTGGCGAAGTCCATTTCGCAAAACGACGAGCGGATTTTCTCGAAATGCGTGAAAGCACCTAGAATTGGACTAACTTGCAAGAAATGATAATATTTTATCTGTTTAAATGTTAGGGCTTCATACTATAGGGTGCTGGGTACAATTGTAACCCACAGCAAGCTTGTTAGGGTTTGGAGTTAGGTGTGAAACCGGTTTAAGAAGATTCTTTAAAGGAATCTTGAAATAAAGGCAAGGTGACTTTTGGGTTTTTCCTTGGTGCAATCCGAGGGGTCAAGTGGGATGTGAAGCATCACCTCGATCCTGTGAATCACCCAGATCAAGTTCGGATGCTTGGGGAGGCCAAAGAACACTAGTCCTTTGAGAGAAAACCGAGAGAAGTGGGAGGAAGCAAGAGCAAGTTCCAACACTGGTCCCACTGCTCTCTGGAAAGTTCCTCAAGCTCTCTTAAACCCCTGCTTCCTTTTCAGACCAAGCCGAGAGCAAAGGTGGCCAAAGAGGGAACCCTTAGTGTGAGAATTAAACCGAGGAAAAGAGAGGAAGAGGAGGTTGGGACCAACTTCCATCAAGTCGGGTTTTGAAGTGCTCTGAGGCTTCCTCTGGGTCTGTGGAGTGTTCCTGGAGGTTGCCGAGGTTGCGCGTGGAGGAAGGACCCAGATTCCGGCTTCATCCCTTCTTCCCCGAGCTCGGCCAAGGTAAGGAAGCCTAACCGTTGATTGTTGGCACTTTATACCCCTAGCAGTAGGTTTCTTATGTTGTTAGGATGCTCCCTGCACAAGCCCGAGCTTCCATGCATGCGGGTTGGCCGGCGGGGAAAAACTCTCGCCGGAAACCTAGCCTAGCTCCGCCTTAAGAGAACTCCGCAACCATTTGACCAAAATGGCTCAAATTTGGTGTGCGTGGACTGTAGGACATGTAGATAAAATCTGCAAAGTTTCATCATTTATGGTTAAGTGTTTAGAAAGAAAATGGATGCCCTAGTTTTTCGAAATATTGCATGTTAGCCGAGCTTGTTGCTCCGGCGCCAGCGGGCTTCTCCGACACCGGCCATGTGCCCAGAAGACTTCCTGGGTATAAGAGGAGTGTACCCATGCACATGCATGGCATCCATGCAGCACCAAAGTGGTGCGGCCATGGATGGACCCGAGAGTGGAATGAAATGCGCCCGCCGGCGCTCCGGCCACCTCCGGCCGGGGAGGAGGGTTCGGGAAGCTTCATGCGGACCCAAAGAAGACTTCCATCCAAGTTATAGAGCTTCCAAGTGCCTCTGTGAAAAGTTGCCATTAGAGGGCTCAAGCTCCAAAAATGGAGCTTTGCTCCCCGCGCCGCCGTCGCACTTCCGTTGCTTGCACGGGTCCAGATAAGTTCATAAGGTGGGTTAGCACCTGTTGGTGCAATTGGATGTGGCCCAGAGCTCTTGGTTGGTTGGTCACGATTTTCAAGATTTGGAGCTTCATCTCCTTCCTTGAACCGGCCAACCTTGGGTATTTGGTCTGCTCCAAGATGAGGAGAAAGACTCCAGACACTTAGTAGAAGATTTGTCTCCAAGAAAATCTGCTCCAGATGCTGTAAATGCAGAGATCTAATTCACCTTATAGCTTTTGTTGTAGTTAATAAATGATGCATGCCACCTGTTTGTAAAAATGCCTCAAAGAGAATTGGATTGGAATTTGACAATACTGCAAATAGCAAACTTGTTTCCAATATTCCCCTGAGCTTGGTGCTCACCTCAGATAAAAAAGGATTCTGTGTGAAATGAAAGTTGGAGCAAGATGAACTTGTATGTTTGCAAGATGATGGATCTTCTTGATCCAGCAGATCTGGGCTGCAACTAGGGCAAGCCCTGTGATCCTGACATTACCCGGAGTCTTTTTGATTCTTGGGGTTTCATCTGAAAAGGTGTAGATCCAAAGTTATGACATAAACAAGCTTAAAGGACAAAATTGATTAGAACCAATATTAGGGGCTGGTTGAAAAGTTGTAACAGTGTACTCCTGGCTAATTTGGGGTCACTGAACGCGATGCTCGCGTTTATTTTGGGTTTTGGTGAGCCGAAGAAACAAAAATGCGTTTCGGCTAGGTTAGAGGAGTAATTCATGGTCCGAAGTTTTCCTCGGGCATCGTGCTGCCACAAATGGGTGAGCACGGTGTTCAGCAAGAGAAATGTCACCTGCTGGAAGTGACGGTTCGTCAAAATTAGTTTCCAGTTGAAAGAACGAGCGAAAACAGTGCTCAAATGACAATAAAAATGTTTAAGTTGACTTGAATTAAGTTAGAATTAAAGTTGTTCCCTGATCAATATGTTTGATTCAGGTATACCCAGTTTGCATCTGGTTTTGAACGTACAGAGTTACAGATCAGTCGCCTGCAATTTGACAGGTGGGTTTATCTTCGGTCCGGGCTTTATCATTTCGGCCCTCTGTGTACGGTATTGGTTGGACCCCTGTTCTTGTAGCCTAGTTGATATTTGAGCCTGCCTTCCTTTTGATCAGTTTCATTCTGCTATATGCTGAGTTATGATCCTTATCTACAAAATTGATTATATGATATCTTGCATGATTGATCTTTAGTTGCTTCCAGATATTATGACTCTATTCCTGGACATTTGCCATGCCTGATTGGTCATTACCTGATTTGCACTTCATTACTTGATTATCAGTATCTATATCCTGATCCATGTTCTAGTTGATGTTGATTATATTCCTGCCCATGAGTTGAGATTCAGTTGATTCTGATATTGCATCCTTGATTGGATTAGTTGATGATTATTCCGACACATGAGTTGAGCTTGTTTTCCTGTTGATCAAATATACACTGCTGAACACATAATTTTAGTCAACTAATGTTTTACTGAACGTCGTAGGGTCGCCTGAGTCTGTTCTTGTTTGATAGGACAAAGGCATTGCTCTTCGAAGTTTGGGCCTAAAACCTGTTTTCAAAATAGTTTTCTCAAAAATATGTGTTTAGTTTTGTATGTTTGGTTGGTCTGAACGATTGAGTTGAGATTTGCTGTTGATCTTATGTTGAGTTGAGATTTGCCTTTGATCTTGCATAAGAGTTGAGATTTAGTTGATTATTCCTGCATGAGAGTTGAGATTCAGTTGACTTTGTTATTGCATCCCAGTAGGGATTTTCCAGCTTGTTGCCGATTACCCGGTCAGTGGACCGAGAGCTTGAGCATAGCATGATTGATCGCCACGCACCGCTGTACTTCACGAACATTGCCGGGGTCGCTCCCCGTGGATATTGTTCTTTACCGGTAAAGTGGCCTAGTAAAGGCCCGTGAGCCCCCTGATAGCACTTGTGGGTGCGGGGTTAGGTCAGCCAGACAGGTGCCAGATCGTGGCATGAGCCTGAGGTTCTGTGAGACCAATAGTGGCATTGATTGGATACTTGATATTTCTGTGATTGATGCATAGATTTTATATTTCCATTGATTTCTTGATTTGATCATCCATCTATGCATGTTGAGACTTGATATGATGCCTTTGATTATAGTTCCATGATTTAGAGCTGCTTATCCTAACTGTGATCATATATCTGTTGACCTCCATGTTGACTATTTGTTTCTCTTAACTGTAACCGCCATGATTATATATCTGATGATCTCCAAGCTGCCTAACTGATATCTTAACTGTGATCATTGCTTATCCCAACTTGATTATACATATCTGCTGATCTTCATGAATACATACCTGTTATTCTAACCCCTGATTATTACTATCCTCTAGTATTGTATACCAGTTGGTACGATCTGCTATTTCTCGGCTCGTCATGCCCACTGGGATACACTCCGGTGTGTCTCACACCCTCGGGTGACTGTTTTTCAGGTCGAGCGGGTGTTGGGATGTCGGGACGAGTTGGTGAGATCACGAGATAGAGCTTGACCCTGGACAGCCGAAATATTTGTAATTGCATTATGAAAATGAAGATGTATTTCAATTGTAAAGATATCTGTAATCGATAAGTTGAAATATTGTACGTAGTTAGTACTCTGATGATAACGCCAAGATAGCCGTGCATATATAGAAAAGCTCAATCCCAAGTGGGATTGGGACTCTTCTATATATGTGGCGGTCTGTTGCGCCCTGGCTGGTTTCTAAAACTCTGATAAAAAAAAAAAAAAAAATTATACACTGGTATTTGAACTCGGGGCGTGACATAGGAGTCTTGTAATTAAGATCGAGAGTATATTTTATTTTAAATAGTTTAAAAAAAAATCTAATTGAAATTTAATTAATTTAGATTTTTTTATATCATTAAACGAGTAAAAAATTCATATTTGCATTAAAATTAGAAATTTTATAATTTTTTTATTATTAGGTCAATAATATCAAAAAATTTAAAATTTAATTTTTAAATAATTTAAATAACTTAAATTATGTTTAACGATGTTGATAATTTGAAAGTTCTATATTATCAAAAAAAAAAAAAAAAAAAAAAAAAAAAAAGATAAAAACTAAATCCATTCACTACCACTACAGCTTAACTTTATATATATATATATATATATATATATATATATATATTCATTCTCTGGATTAGACAGGCGACATCATAAGTGATTTCATTGTCCCTTCACAAGACGCTGCTTTCAGCTAGTAAATTAGTCCTCATGACACTTAACCAAGACAATTGTCGAACAAAGATATATAGAAAGCAGTCCTCTATATTTACTCCCAAGCGAAGCCCACTTACCATTGTTCAAAGGTCAGTGTTCTTCTTTGGCCCTTCAAATTTCGGGAAAAAAGGAAAAAAAAAAAGAAAAAAAGAGGCCAAATTAATGATACTGGTTTTTAATGCGAGGGATAATTATAATGCAGCACATGCATGCAAGTGTTGGGTGACAGAATGGAATTTCTTTCTCCTTCTCAATCTGGTATGTTTTGTTTAATTCATTTTCAAGCTATCATAGATGCCTTAGTTAGAACTTGATATCTATGTCTCATCATTAGTACTGTGATCATCAGCAGAAGCTTCAGTTATGATTTATGACTAATGTCATCGATTAACTTGGTGTTCTTCTCTTTAATTTTCTTCTTTCTTTTTTAGTACTCTCCTATATGTTTCGCTTGGCTGCTTCTCTAACTGCCAAAGGAATACCCTTTTTTATGGGCAGTGCATACATAACTCCATGTGGTTTGTATTGTAGATGTTAAGCAATAAAACATGATTGAGATATCTCCATCTTCTCAACAACCAGACAGAATTTATTGAGGTTTTGAATGCCGTAAGGTGAACCAATTGCACATAGGCATTTGATTTGATACTTGTTTATAGAGGTATTAGCTAGCGTAAATTAAATTAATAGTGACCGATCAAAACAGATCACCAGCTTGTTAGATGGAAAAAAATGGGATGATGAAAATGCAGCGGGGGCAGCTGGATAAATTACGTACTACCTGCCCAGGAGTATATATACACACTTATAAAGGCGTTTAATGGGATTATCTTGCCAAGAATACAGGTAATGTTGTCAAAATTTTTTATTTTTATTTATTTCATCTGTAATTCGTTTGATAATATAAAATTACAAATAGTACAAATTGAACTGAAAATATCATCGAGAGGGTGTGGGTATATCAGATTACTGAAGACAGATAATATTACATATTATATAAAATTATAATTTTACACTCCAACCCATAAACTTTTTCAATACTTTATTTTTAAAATTTTAATTTAAAATTTTAATTTAAAATTTAAAATTTTCAAATTTTATATTTCAAATTTAGATTTTAAATTTTAAAATTTTAAAGTTAAAAATTTTTAAATTACAAAATTTAAATTTAGATTTAAAATTTTTAAATTTTAAATTTTAAATTTAGATTTAAAATTTAAAATTTAAAATTTAAAATTTAAAATTTAAAATTTAAAATTTAAAATTTAAACTTTAGATTTTAAAATTTGATTTTATATTTTATATTTTAAAATTTTAAATTTCAAATTTCAAATTTTGATTTTAAATTTTAAATTTTAAAATTTCAATTTAGATTTTAAAATTTTAAAATTATATTTATACTTATATTTTAAAATTTTAAATTAAAATATTAAATATTATATTTTTATTCAGATTTTAAATTTAATATTTCAAATTATAAATTTAAATTCAAATTTTAAATTCAATTATAATTTATATTAGAGTTGTAGTGTAATAAAAAATAATATTAAATTTGACCATAAAAATAATTTTGAAATAGAGTATTCATTATTACGAAGGATTGCTGAATTTTATAAAATGAATCGAACATAATAATTCTATATACAATAAAATTTAGTATTATATTTCTGTATTAAACCAAATATGATAATATAAAATCAGTAGTAGTTCGATTCAGTAATCTCAAATATCTGATTATGTCGATATAACTTATAATACTATATAGCGCGAACCAAACGCTATATAGTTACATGCTACAATTCCGAAATCCATAATTTTTGACATATAGGGAATTTAAATATTGTAGAACAGATTTTACAAATTATATACCATTTTAAGGCTCCGTTTGGTGAGCGGAATAAGGGGGATAAGAATTTATCCCTCCAGTTATACCCAAACGTAATTAAGTAGGGGTGGGAACAGATGTTCTCGTCTTTCTGGAATAAGCTAGTATAAGACTGGAATTACTATTCCAGCCTTTTTCTGAAACAAGGCTTGTTCCCATTTGAGAATAGGCTTAATTAAATTAATATAATTTTAATTATTGTTTTAACTCTTTAATTAATCCAATATTTTAATTAATTTAATTATTTTATTAACTAATTATTTAAGTATTTACATAATTAACTAATTATTTAAGACAATTAAAATTAGAATTTTTAATATTTATAAATTTTTAAATTTTAAATTTTATAGCTTTTTAAATTTTTAACTTTAATTTTTAATAAATTTATCATATAATTTTAATAAATTATATGATAAATTTTTTTAATAATTTTTTTATATATATAAGTAAAATATAAATTTTAATAAGTTTTTTAATAAATATTTTAAATTAAATATTTAAAATCTTATTATTAAAATTTTAATCATAAATTAAAATTTTAGGCCCTTTTATTCTTCTTATTCCTCTTTAACTTACCAAACACAATTTTTTTGATACCCGGTATAACTCTTAAACCCAACCAAACAGAAATTTACACTAGTTCCTGCTAATACCATAACTTATACCTATCTCCGGTATAACTAAATTTTTCTTATTTCCGAACCAAACGCAGCCTAAAGGTTCCATGTATAAGGGTCTCGGGACAGCTGGTACAGCCAATAAAAGATTAATTTTACAGGGAGCTCAACCTCTCCCATCTTTGAAAATTCATCAATCACCGCACTTGATGCATATCTGTATCTTATGGACTTTCATACCGATCATATTTAACCTGTACAAAGTTTGTTTTCTTTTATATTCCTTTGATTTGAAGTTTAAATCATCACATTATGTTTTAGATTCATTTTCAAGGTCTTCCACCTTACTATGTGCTGTCACGCTTCGAGGCTCTCGTTGGAATCTTTTTTTCTTTTAAAATTAGAGTTTTGCGGAAGGTCTTCTTTCTTCTTTTTTTTTTCTTGCAGGTTAACCTCGAAACGTACAAACCCGCTACAGATATAAAGTTTCTCCTATATCTACACAACATACTTGTCAATGATAATAATTACAATAAGCATTCACAACCCAAAAATATTTAAAAAAAACAACCCATAAATATTTTTAAAAAATCTTTTTGAAAACTGTTTGCTACACGAAAATATTTTGATTTAAAAACGACTACCACGAGGGTAGAGAACCAACTGTAAGTACAAATCACGATATGATCATAATATAATCCTCATCAAAATTCAAGTAAGTAAATATATAACAAAAATCATGTCCAACTCAAAATCACGACTAACTGAACCACGAAATTAAATAAAATATAAATAACTTAACCGGATAGTCGCTAGCTCTAACTACTGTAGTCCTCATACCGTTCCCGCACTCGTCTCACCAACTGTATCACATGTGGAGTAGAGAACATGAGAAATCATGTCACGCCCCGAGATCGAAACTGCGACCCGGGCTCGCCAACAGATCCGCCACCTATGCCAAAGCCCGCATAGGCGAAGCGTCCTACCTGCAAGAAAAGTACTACAGCTAACAGATATCAGAGCTAAGAAAGAAAAATCTGCTGAATAACAAAAATCAACCACTGTACTACTGGAAAATAATACAACAATGTCCACCTCCCAACAATGATAAACATACAATAACCTCATATACAAGTTCTGAACTCAACCGGGAGGTATCTCCAATAAATACATCAGTGTACAGTCTCTCAATACATATCATATCCTCACTACATCAGTCTCTCAAAAGAGGAAAAGAAACAAATAAGCTACTGAAGCTCTCCTCTGTAGGGGTACCGCTACTCTCCAACGACGGGTAGGGATCTAGCAGGCGACTCCCTCGCCTCGATCAACAACCGCAGAATCAGCAACACCCGCTAAGACTCTGCAACACAAAGGAGCGGAAGGAAAAATGAGGGGGAAAACCCCCAAAGGGTGTGAGAACTACACCAAAAAGGGAGTTCTCTGTGGGTACCACCGCCAGACCCGACGGTCTGCCCACTAAGTCCTCAAGAGACATAAACTAACCAAAGCCGCAAAGACTGAAATAAGGAAGCTGGAGACTCTCAACAGCTACCATGCCTCTATCTAAATGCCCAAAAGGAGAGAACCAAAGAGTGGTATGCAACCACCAGCACATGAAGTGCATAATCGACCCAATCGATAGACCAGTAATCACTGGCACTGCCTGCTATGCCTGCTATGCCTGCCATGCCTGCTATGCCTACTATGCCTGCCATGCCTGTCGTGCCTGCCATGCCTGCCGTGCCTGCCATGCCTACTATGCTGCTATGCCTGCCATGCCTGCTATGCCTGCCATGCCTACTATGCCTGCTATGCCTGTCATACATGCCATGCCTGCCATGCCTGCCGTGCCTGCCATGCCTACTATGCCTGCCATGCCTGCTATGCCTGTCATGCCTACTATGCCTGCTATGCCTGCCATGCCTGCTATGCCTACTATGCCTGCTATGCGTCTCGTACAACGATCAACAACTCACAATGACCTTGGGACAACCGTCGATCCCCAAACGGTTCCCAACAACACTAACACTGGTCTAAACACAGCTACTAGACTCCGCTCGGCCCCCAGGCACGAGTGCAACAATAAAAATACCTGCCGCATAAACCCAATCAAATGAACCGGTGTAAAACCCGGTACTGCCTGCTCTGTTGTCGAACTCATCTGCGGGAATACTGACCGACTACTGACCGGTACGGTCGCATCCCAAAATAGGTGACGGACCGACTACTGACCGGTATGGTCGCACCCAAAATAAGTAATAGACCGGCTCCTGACCGGCACGGTCGCACACTCCGGAGTGGCACTCGAGGGGAGCGACCCACACGAGTAAAGTATCACTGTAACAGTATCATAAAATAGCAGGACTGGATCACAACTATGATCAAAGTGGGAAAGCTCAACCACTAAAGAAGGCCTCGGCCCTCAATCAGCTGCAAAAGTACTCAAATAGTGGAAAACTCCGTCCACTAGAGAAATCTGATACCCAATCTGGTGCATAAAAAAATATCCGGTCAACCGCCCAATATCCGCGGTTGCCGCAAAGCCCCACAACTAATCCAACCTGTCCCAGACACCAAGTCCCGACTACACTACCCAGAACCCCTGCTCGAACCCGAGCAACACAGACCACCTGACTAACAAAGAAGGAGAAAAGGATAACATGGTTTCTCCTAAGTCAAGTTCCAAAAGTAGTGCAGCAGTAAAAGATGGCCTAACTACATGTCCATGCAAGCATGCTTTGTCCTCAGAAACAATAAAAGTGGGTGAAACATATATCAGTAAAGCATGCTAAAACATTCCTACTATGGTATACCAATCTCACCCAAGTAGGCCATTCCTTGCTTACCTCTCGCTCATATCGGTTGTACAACAAATATGCCTGTTATCAATCATAGAGGGGTGATATCCCCACATGTGCACTTACATTCACCATGATATAAAAACCTTATACAGTTACCAAATTAAGCTTACCCACCTGAAGTGCTCAATCCAATGCAAACCTGGGGTCGGTGAAGAGCGCAGACGCTCACAGTCCAAATTCTGCCGAAACTGCATCCTCGGTACAGGTTGCGAAAGCCTCGGCTCCAAACAGCTGAAAGTACCTCGAAATCAGAGTCTTCAGATCCAACGGGTCCAGCAACACTTGCAAACACCCCTGGGTACAACAATAAGGTTCAACGTTACACTTAATTCAAAAATATTCCAAGTATACACAATCTGCGAAAACAGCCTCAAAGATGTGAAATTTCCACCTGCAGAACGGACTCGAAAAAATCCAACAAAAATACTGTGACAATCCTCGCGTCGAGTAGATGAAAAAAGTCCAGAGGCTCGTCACCATCCGATGCCCGGTTGCGGAGATAAAAATCCGGCAAGGTGTCGCTGTCCAGAAATTCCATCAGAAAATGGGGTCCCAGTAAGCATGGAAAAACTCCTTGAAAAGCGCAAAACTGGGGGAAACAGAAAATATCAAGATCGTAGCTCTGTCTGTCGCGGATCCAACGGTCCAAGAATTGCCTGAAACAGAGGTCGGAGTAGGCCGGGGGAGCTCGCGCACCGAAACACGACAAAGGGGAACACAAATGGACGAGCGTTGCGCCGCGCCATAAAAATGGAAACCTCGATAAGCGTGCCACCAAAAAACCCCAGAGTCTTCCAAAAGGTGAGGCTCAGGGTGAGAAAGAACCTTGCTGAAGAGTTCCCTGCGAAATTTCGGCCAGAAGAGAAGAAAAAGGTGAGCACAAGGTCACTCGGGTCCTATTTATAGGCCAGAAAATCCAGCCAAAAATGCACTTTGGGGTTTTGGGGTGCAATTTCCGGGCGCCCGAATGATTCGGGCCCCCAAAATGTACCCAGAACTCCCCCCCGCGGTGCGCCCGAAATGCTCTGGGCGCGCCACGTCACCCACAAAATTGGGGACAGCCGGCGCAGCCACTAGCCGTGCGCCAAGTGGCACGGTCCACGCTTGCTGGTGCACTGCACCCGCCAACCGCAGGATGCCACGTGGACCGCACTCAGAGGCGGCCCACGTGCGCTCGCGTGCTCCCCGCGCAGCCGCCTGCCACCCTGCTAGGCACGCTTCCCGAGGCAGCCCCCCGCTTGCTCCGTGAACCGGGTCCACAGTGCTGACCAGTCGTGACACGCCATGTGGCCCGCCTCTGGTGCACGCCGGCCCGTGGAACGCGCGCCTGCCCGCGCGCATGCCCGCGCCTGCGCGCCTGCCCGCGGTCGCCCGTCGCCTGCCCGAGCGCGCGCCGCCGCTGCCCGCCGCCGTACGCTGCCGCCGCCGCTGTGGAACAGTACCAAGAAGCCCTGAAAATTGCGCGCGTCATCCGGGCTCCGAAAAATACAAGTGAATAGTCCATTTTCATCGTTTTCGCGCGCTGAATCCAAATCCGAAGTCTGTTTTGCCAAATTCCAACTCTAAAAATTGCCGAAGGCCTCCAGGAAGGTGTTCTTTTGTCCAAACTTCGCGCTGAGCCCAATTTTAATATCCATTCCGCGCAAAACCACTTCTAAGCATTCGACGGGATCATCTGACTACTCTCGTGATCCATTAAACACTCTGAGTCCATCACTAGTGTCCAATTGGTGCACACACATCACCGACGCGCCACATAGGCCTCCAGAAGCTACTGGTCAACCAGTAATCTCGTCGTGGGGATCCGGGTCCTCACAAATCAAATCGAAGGTTTCCTAATAGGAACAACCCGCCACGAAGACAAGTCGTACTCACTGGAAGAAAGTAATATACTGGAGATATATAGAGAGATATAATGGGTATATATGGTAATGAAAGAAACGGTAAAATACAGTACAATAATCAAGATAAGAAAGATACCCCTATTGTAATACTATAATGCCACATGTCCTCTATATTCCATGCAAATGCCAAACCTAAACCATGTGTACCCTACAACCGCCATCGGCCCTTCGACCTCGAGCAAAGCATGTCACTTGCCGCACCAGCTGATCTATGCGCCATACTCGGACAACCCACCCGGATAAGTGCACCTCTTGCCGGTGGCCAAACTGACTAGGTGCTTATAGATACACTCAAACACTGTACATAGCATGACCTGACCCATGCGCAAACCCAACTACTCATCCGGACAAGGCACCTCACGACGGTGACCATGAATACACTCAAGTGCGGTGACGCCATCGGCATGAAGTCGACCACCTTGATCAAACTTCAAGTCCGTGACCCCTTTCTTGATCGAGTTGGGACCCTTGATCAAACTTCATATCCGTAACTCCTTTCTTGATCGAGTTGGGACCCTTGATCAAACTTCATATCCGTAACTCCTTTCTTGATATAGTTGCAACCTCGAACAAACTTCAGGTCTGTGAGCCCTTTCTTGATCACATCGGGACCTTCGACCGAAATCGACAATAATACAATATGCCATATGCAAAACCATAGGACCTAAAGATCCAATATGCTCAAATTAATGATAACCTTCTGTCGGGGCCAAAAAGTGGCTGCACTGCGATCGGCCCCTAGGGGTGACCCTTAAAGATGTCGAATGCGCCGTGTGCCAACAGATCAAGCGATCGAGCCGAAGAGGGATCCGCTCGGCCGGGTTCACCTTTGGTAACTCTCACGACCGTTCAACTGAGGACAATCGAATCGGGTTTACGAAGGTACAGAGGGATCGTTGGTTTTGATTTAGAGCAGCCGAACTGGGTAAAGAGATAATAATACGGCTAAGGAGCCGATTGCAACATGTTGGGGCCAAAATGTGGCTTGTGCGCGATCGGCCCCTGGGGTGACCCTCAGAGATGTCGAGTGTGCCGCGTGCTAATGGATCAAGCAATTGGGCCGAGGAGGGATCCGCTTGGCCGGGTTCTCCTCTGGTAACTTCTCACGACCATTCAGGCTAGGATAGCCGAATCGAGTTTACGGAGGTTGAGAGGGATTGCCGGATTCGACTTAGAATGGCCGAACCGGAGAAAATAAAAATGACACAGCTGAGAAGCCGATTATAACTTTAAAGCACAATAAATACAAAATAAATACACGGCTGATAAGCCAGTTTATACTTTATATTGATTGGGAAGGGGATACAATGACACGGCGATGAGCCGTTTACAACTCTGTGGAATAAGAAAATAGGATACAAGGAAGAATGTAGGGATAGAAGGATTACAAGTAAGCCTACTTCTAGGAAAGCAGTTCAAAAAGCAGTAAATGTAGGTATGAAAAGTTAAGTTAATCTATTCCTCGATAAATGAAGAAGTTGGGGTGGTACCGGGCTTACGAGGTTGTCGAACCCCTTTTTCTTCGATGGTTCGGGTATTTATACACAACCCGAACCAAATTATTAGGCGCCGATTTGAATTATCGGCGTTAATTGGGAGAAGTTATCGGATATTCATCAACCACTTTCTTTTGAGCCGCATGCCTTCAATTAGGATAGTAGTCGCTTCTCCGTCCAGGTTCATCCCCCCGTCATCGCGCTAGAGCGTGATCCTTGGTGCTTTCCGGCGTTGGGCATTGCTTGCCTTTCTGGGTTAGTTGCGGTATTTGCGCTCGTTTCCCGCATTCCTTCCTTCGAAGTCTTTTCCTTTTCGGCTCGAGCAATCGAAGGCTAACTTTGACTCTCACCTTCCTTGTCGCTTGACTAGCAACAATCGAAGTCGACCTCGGACGAGGCGTTACTCCTCTTGTCGGCTGCCTCTCCTATCAGCCGATGCTTTCAGCCGATGCTTTCAGCCGATGGCACACGTCGCATGCTGTATTCTCACGCGATTTAGACCGGTCTCGATCGAGACGCGAATCTTCTTCTTCTGACTCAATTCTTCTGTCGGCTGATGTCTTGTCGGCTGACAGTATCCGCCATGTGTTACCCTTAAGTGGTGAAAATTCTAGTCTCAACACAACGTTAAAGCACAAGAAACACAAATAAAGACACGGCTGATGAGCCGGTTTACACTTTATTTTGATTAGGAAGGGGATACAAGAAAGAAGGTAGGGATAGAAGGATTACAATTAACCCTACTCATAGGAAAGCGGTAAATATAGGTATGAAAAGTTAAGCTAACCTACTCCTAGATAAATGAAGAAACTGGAGTGGTACCGGGCTTACGAGGCTGCCGGACCTCTTTTCTTTTGTTGGTTCGCTTATTTATACAGCTATCAAACCAAGGTATATTACCGCCGATTTAGAAATCGGCGTGATCAAAGGGGAATTACCAGGAAATCCTCAACCATTTTCTTTTGAATCAATTATCCTTAATAGGATTGTGTCCATTTCTCGTCTAGGTTCATTCCCTGATTATTGTGCCGAAGCGTGATCTTCGGTGCTTCCCTATGCTGGACGCCGCTTGCCGCTTTGGAGTTTATTATGAAATTCGTACCTGAATCTCGCCTTCATTCTTTTCAAGATCTTTTCTTCTGTAGCTTCGAGCAGCTGAGGATTGACCTTGACTTAGCCTCTTCCGTCGCTTGACTGGGGCGGTCTTGTAACTGTCTTCGACTGAGAGGCGGTCTTGGATGAGGCGATAATTCTTCTCTTTACCACTTCTCTTCATTGGCTGCTCTTCCTAACGGCTGATGTTTTCGACCGATAGCCTATGTCGCGTGCCACATTCTTATGTGACTGAGATCGTCTCGGATCCAGGACGCGGGTCCTTCTTCCTTCATCGGCTGATGTCTTCGGCCGACGACATGCATCACACGTTGTTCTCTTCCGAGACCAAGACCGGTCTCAATTGAGACGCGAGTCCCTCTTTGCTGACTCAAACCCCCGTCGGCTGATACCTTTAGCCGATGGTAGACGCCACATATCACTCCCTCAAGTGGCGAAAATTCTGGTCTCAACACCATCATATATATCGAAGTTAACCTATCTTTATGCATAGCAATAATAAAGATGAATAAAACAAAACTGTAAGTACCCATAATGGAGATAGAGAGAATAAAATCGGCATATGCAAGAAAAGGAATATGATACACGCTCGCCAACTACTAGCCAGGAGTACCCACCTCAAATGATCAAACTTTCTGTTATTAAACCTTTCCTTGATTACGTTCCCTATCCATGTATGAACCTACAATAAATACAACACCCAATACCTCAATTGTTGTCCCAAATATACAATCTAAAGTCATCGGGACCACGACTCGCGTTACGTCCTGCTTCATTGCCGGCCACCCTAAAACGTCCGTTTCAGGACTCTGTGCATCTTTGCGCCACCCGGGTGCGCTGTATAGGAAGCACAGTGCGCCTCCGTTAGAATCTCGTCCTTTAAATCGGGCAGGTCGGGTATGCAAATAAGTCCCCGGAACCGGGTTGCGTTGCTCGTGCCCACCGAATCGTCGCTCTCTCGGTCTTCGAAGTGGACTTGCCCCTTGTAAGCTTCAGCTGCGTGTCTGTTCTTTGACCTTCCAGGATTTTCTCGACCGGGGTCGGCTTGACTACTAGGGATAAGAGTCGCAACAAAATTGTACCGGCTGGTACCACCTCCAATCTCTTTCGCGAGATAACCACGATTAATCGATCCTGCTGAGTAGGGGCGCTCATTGGTAGCCCTTCTGTCTGACCCTTCCTACTCAGGGCGCCGGCAACTACGTTTGACTTTCCGGGGTGGTAATATATGGACAGACCGTAGTCCTCTAGCGATTCCAATCCACGTCTCTGTCATAGGTTCAATTCCTTCTGTGTGGGAAGACATTCGAGACTCTAGTGATCCGAAAAGATGTTGCAGTGAGCTCCATCCGGGCAGCGCCTCCAGAGTTTTAAGGCGAATTTGACGGCCGCAAGTTCCAGGTTAAGCGCGGAGTAGTTTCGTTCATACACCATGGGTTGTCTTGAAGCGGAGACTATAGCTTTCCCTAGCCCTACGTCAAAATCCTTTAGCGGGGTTTACTACTAAGTCTCAAAGGCATGATAGCCTTCCCAACCTTAACGGGTAGGAATAACTATTCGTTTCTAGGGGCCGTCCAGGAGTCTGGGCCGACATCATACTACGAAGGGATATAACTTAACTAACTATGGGTAGGAGCGGTAACGCCAGAAGTGAAGAGGTGGGATACTCCTGATGTCGAAACTGGGTCATAATCGAAAAGGAAGAGCTAAGGGTAGAATGTCTCTACTACTACTTCATCCGAGGCAGTGCGTCCTATGTCATGCCGTCGCGTGGGACCTCTTACCCGCGTCGCACCGCTGAAGGGGCTGTCCCCAGGTTCAGGGGTCAGTAAGAGCGAAGATGTCCCGGCTTGCCACATCGAAGCAATGCTTGGGCTTCCAGGAACAGTCGATCACCCGGTGTGCTCCTCCGCAGACGTTGCCTGGTCGGTCTCCCCCGGTTCCGGTCCCCTCGTTGGCGTGCTTCTGGTTCCTTGCTGCATCTTCGGATACTTGGGTAGTCGGCTCCCGGTCCTCCTACTGGTCGGGCGTATTGGCCAATTCCCGCTCTACCGAAGTGGCCTTGTCGACTGCTTCTCGGAAGGCGGGTTACTCATGTCGTTGGTATTCCATGACTTCTGCAAGGGTTGGTAGTTGCCCGGCCACGTCGTACAACTGCTGTCAAAGTAGCCGGTCCTCCGCAGCTGTCAAAGCCGTCACTTCTCTTCCTACGCTGTTGATTGAAGACCAAGTCCAGTCCGTCATCCATGTACACAAAGAAAACAAGTCAATCCTAGACTTAACTGGTCTAGCACCAAGACCTACGACCGACCGAAAACACAATCATCCCGTCCCCGAAACACTCGCGCTCTACGCACCTATTGCTCGATTACCTCGTCGATTAGCTGCCAGTGGCATGGTGCTCTGTGGATGTTGGATGCCGACCACTGTGGTTAAAGTGAGTTTTTCTCTGATACCATTTAATCTGTCACGCCCTGGGGGTTTTTCGGTTAAGCGGAAACATGAAATATTAATTTTTTTTCTTTACGGTGTCCCCCAGTGCGCGCCAGACCTGCCACACGTGCAAATTCCTCGACCCCGAGGGCGGAGTCTCCTTTGCACGTGCACGGCGGTTTCAACTTAGATAGGCATACCAACCCGCATGTAATCTCGTTCACACTTTAACCACACTCATCGCACACAACAGCAAGAGAGAGTACTATAACTACTTAACACGGCCGTCGTTATTTAGAAAGGATAAATCCATGGGTTTTCAAATCGGTGTCCACACGACACTCGTTGTTTTAAAAGCCGTTTTCGCAAACATTTTTCCTGGTTTGAAAATAGGCTGAAAACTACAGAGTATGCAAGCAACCAGGGTCACCACAGTAATTTGAACATCCACACCACAGCACAGCCAAACCCACTCACACAGCACGAAAAACTAAGCAAATATACATGAATAAAACCTAGCAACGTCACTCATAGAAATGCCAAAACAACGACACATCCTCATAAACCGTCCTCACATCCGTCCCGTGCCCGCGCCCGACCAACCTGTCAAAGAGTGGGGAGTCAGTGACATTACCAGGATGCAACATAAACTAGGGTAAACAATATATGCGATAATTGGGAAACTAAAATTAATGCAAACCGAGCCACCAGCGTGTCCATGTTTACCCCCCTCCCAAGAGAGCCACGGTACCCTGTAATAGTCAAACATGCGTACTTGCCCCTGTAACAATCAAATACGTGCACTTGCCTCTCGTGATTTGCTTATACCCCTCCACGACGCTCGTGCGTGCCCTGAGCAGCCGTGAGAGGTCCCCATCATCACCAGTCGTGGGGTACACGGGCCAACGTGCCATCTTTTCGGAAAAATACACCCTGTGCGGTGGCCAAACCGCCGGTGTGCGTGCAAGCAAACCTTGGGCTCATAAAGTGTTAATTGTGTGTATCATAAACCAGAGCGAACCACAGTCGCTAGAGATATTAGTAATAAACATACTTATGGAAAACAGGGGTTAGATGAGATCATAAGGTCAATATTATTATATTCATGCACACACGAAACATTACCATATATCATAAATGTTAGTATTTGAAGGGGCACCCACCTGAACAGCGTTTGGTCGGAACACCTGCAGTTGACTCACAGCCCCCGAACGACACCCCGACCTACGGAGTCCCCAGAAAACAACCATTAAGTACGAAGATATTTAAAAAGGAAACGGCGACACGACACTACAACAACTCGACGCTAAAACGTGGTAGCCGGAACGCGCAAGCACACGGCGGCAAGAAGGAGGGGAGCAGCGGCGGCGAGGCCCCGCGCGGGCGCAAGAGCGTGCGGGCGGCGGCACGGCAGCAGAGGCACCGCGCGCGCGCGGCTGCGCGGCGGCAGCGGCAGCAGAGGCCCCGCGCGGGCACAAGCCCCGTGCGGGCGCAGTGGCGCGGCGGCAGCGACAGCAGAGGCCCCACGCGGGCACAAGCCGCGCGCGGGCGCGGCCGTGCGGCGGCAGCGGCAGCAGAGGCCCCGCGCGGGCGTGGCGCGGCGGCAGCGACAGTAGAGGCCCCGCGGGGGCAAGGCAGCACAGCGACAGGTCGCGCCGCGCGGGTGCAGGCCCGCGCGTGCGGCGGCGCGCGACAACAGAGCCCCGTGCGGACACATGCCCGCACGGGCGCGGCAGCAGGCCGCCCCGCGTGGGCAAGGCCCCGCGCGGGTGGCGGCGCGCGGCAACAGAGCCCTATGCGGGCACATGCCCGCACGGGCGCGGTGCAGCGGCGGGGCAGCAGGCTGCCCCGCGGCTGCGGCAAGCCCCGCCCGGGCGGTGCGGCAGCAGCACCCCGCGCGGGCGCATGCCGGCACGGGCGCGGTGCGGCGGCGACAGCGGCAGCGACGGCAGCGGCTGCTGCGACTGCGGCGGCGGCGGCTGGGGCATCCGCCCCTCACAACCTCCAAAGAAAACGGTAACCCTAGGTGAAGGAAAACCTCAAGAAACACACGATGCTCACCTCGCGGTAATGGTGCAGATGATCCGATCGTTCCCCGCGGAAGGGGGTTCCGGATCCGTCTTCCGCTTCGTTCCCGGCCTCCGATGTGTTGGTGGCACAGACGGGATCCCCCTCTCTCTCACCCAAGGCGGCTAGGTTAAAGCGTATCCTCTTTTCCCAGGGTAGAACCATCAGTATTTATAGGCATAGGGAAATTTCCTCCTCTCAACCCTAAATCTCACGCGCACCCAATAAGGGCGAGAAGTTACAGTTACCGTCACCTTAGAAATTCAAAACCGGGAGATCCGGGAGTCAGATTTCAGATCCGATCGCGCCACTGTTCAACATTTCCCGAGCCCTAACACTGAAAAATACCCGTGAGTACCAATTCAAAACTTCAAAAGTCGCTAATAAAATATACTCTTAAAGTTTAAGATTGTAAAAAGTCAAGGACACTACACTACTTCCCTCGGGCAGTGCGTCCTTTGTCGTGCCGTCGCGTAAGACCTCTCATTCGTGTCGTGCCTCTGAAGAAATTGTTCCCGGGTTCAGGGCAGTTAAAGCGGGACTGCCCCAGTTTGTCACAACAGAAGCAATGATCGTGCTTCTGGTTCCTTGCGGCGTCTTTGGATACTGGGGTGGTCGGCTCCCATTGGGAAAGTCATTCCCGGGTTAAGGTTGGGGTCGTTTTCGGCCCCCGGCTGGGCTCATGATCCCTCTGCCGGGTGCGTGCAACGACCAATTCTTGCCCCACCAAAGTGGTCCTATCGCTCACTTCTCGGAAAGCGGGTAAACCCACCGTCGGTATTACCTGAAAAGTGTCGCTCCGTAGACTATCCGCGTGAAGGCGGGCCGTGAGGGGTTCGCCTCTCCTAACGAAAAGGGGATGCGCTCAGCTATGTCGTGGAACTGTTGTTGAAGTAGCCGATTCTCCATAGTTGCCGGAGCCGTCATATCCACTTCTGCGCCATCGATTGAAGGCCGGGTTCGGCCATTACCTGTGCATACAAAGAAACCAAGTTAGTCCTAGACTTAATTGGTCTAGCACTTTGACCTACGAACTCTGGGACTCTATCCCTTTTTCCCCGCGCTCACGCTCGTACATTACACACCTACACCTTGGTTATCAAATTGGTTAGTTACTTGTGGTATTACACTCTGTGGATGTTGGTCACTGACCGCCGTGGTTAAAGTCATTTTTCTCTGATACCATATAATCTGTCACGCCCCGGAGGTTCTAAAAGAGCGAAAAACATATACATATATTTTTTTATTATTTTTTTTTTCTTTTAAATGAACCTTGCCTCCGGTGCGCGCCAGACCCGCCACATATACAAATTCACTCCCCAAACGGGCGGAGCCTCCTTTGTATTTGTACGGCGTTCCGAGTTCGACTAGTACTTTAACCATGCAATCATTGAGCAATAATAAGGAGAGATCACACGTAACCATATAATCACAATCACCACACTTTTTGAAAGGATAAATCCATAGGTTTGAAAGACGGTGTCCACACGACACCCGATTTTACAAAACGTTTTCGTAATCACATTTAAGCGACAACATTGCTTGAAAGGATAAATCCACGGGTTTAGAAATCAGTGCCCACACGACACTTGGTTTGAAAACGCTTTTGAAACTATTTTTATATTTGAAAACAAGCCGCATTCATAAATCTCCATAATCACAGATATAAGAAGTCATTCCTAAGCTAAGATCTCAATCCAGCATCCACAATAAACCATTCACAAGCAATCATAGACATACTAACCAAAAACAGTAAGGGATAACCATAAAACTGAAAAGTCTATTAGCCACATTGGCTATGGTCCTCTACACGCTGCCTCACCGTCATCCCGGTTCCCACCCTAGCTCGGACATGTCACAGTGTGGGTAGTCAGTTACTGATAAAGTAGATTATAAACAAGTAAATGCTATAAATTGAAAAGACAAACTGATACACCAGAGCATTCACTTCCCCCTCATGATTCGCTAAATCCCTGTCACAATCACGCTGGGCACCTACCCCAGATTTAAAATATGTTGGGCACCAACCCCAGATACCGTGCTCATTTTCTTGGTGCCTCCAACCCCTCTACTGCCCAAGGAGCAGTCGCCGCACCGTGAGGGGTCCCCATCATCCCTAGTCGTGGGGTACATGGGTAATCTTACCATCTTTCCGAAAAAATACACCCTGTGCGGTGGCCAGACCGTCGGTGTGCGTGTAAACAAATATGAGCATATAAGATAGCACCGCGACCTCAGCCGCCTCAGTTAGAATTAAAACGGGATTCTCATGCAATGGGGTTAAACAAATTTACCAAAACATCTACTTTAATCTCATAAAAACACGAGAACGACTATACACCGAAAATACCGAAAAGGTACCCACCTCGAGATATGATGACCGGAACACCTGGGGCCGAATCGCGCTCACAATCGGCACTCGGACCTAAAAAGTCCCCAAAAGAACCGCGGTCAGAACGGAAACTGTTGGGTTATTTGTAATAATGGATCTAAATAGGGGAAAAAATATCTAGAGGGGGGTGAATAGGTGTAAACAATAAACACTCAAAAAATCATTGCGCAATAAAACCCAATGCGGAAATATAAATGAACACGCAAGATTTTTACGTGGAAAAACTCCAAACCGGAGTAAAAAACCACGGGACCGATAACACGGTGAAATCCACTAGAATTAACACACGTACAAGGTGATATAACGTACTCACAGACGACTCAACCTTTTACCATACGCTCCTAGTAGATCTTCTCCGCTCGCTCCACAACGCGTCTCGAATCCACGATCTGCGTCCAACGCCGAATCCACGGCGTCCAACGTCGAGTCCACGACGTCCGACCGAATCCACGGTCTTCACCCAGTAGCACGCTTCGAATCCACGAACGTACCTCGCTCCGAATCCACGAGAGCGGTCGCACCTTGAATCCACAAGGCCACGCGAGTCCACGCGCCGATTTAGGGTAAATCGTTGTTTTTGGGTGGTGATGATCCGCCGAATACTTAGATTAGAAATAGATCGGAAATACCATCTAAGTATTCATTAATTTGATTCTACTCAAAATCTGAGTTTGGAAAACCTAGAATCAAATTAATCAATATAGATGAAGAAACATAGAATTAAATCTATTGATTTCCTTTCTTCTCTATATGTGGATTTTTCTCTTTCGGTCGTATTTTTCTATGTTGTCCTGTTGTTTTCCGATACCCTAAAAATGAATCATAGGGTCTATATATAGGTTAGAAACCATTGGATGACGATAAATATCAAAAACTAACCTTTTCTGAAATTTTCAGGACGGCGATCCGGATCGGATTTACTGTGATCCGGATCGTCGTAGCGTGATAGACAATTCCAGAAAAACAAGGGTTCGGGATCCGGATTGAAAAGCCCGATCCGGATCGTTCATACATTTCAGCAAAATCCCATGTTCGGGATCCGGATCGGAAATGGCTTTTAATCCGGATTAGATTTGCCAATGAACTAGCACCCTTCGGGATCCGGATTGGACTGTCTGATCCGGATCCTGAACATGTCCCATGTCCAGTTTTTGATTTTTATGCAATGAAAAATTCTTCCAAGTGTTTCTACACTACAAGAAGTATTCGGATCACCAAAAATCTTTAGTTAAACATACCTGATCCTTTTGAATTCTTCTTTCTTGAGATTGAGGTATATGATCCAAACTTCTTTCATCTTCAATCTTCAAGACTTAACACTTTTACGAAATACGCCAACTCAAATTCCGTAACAATCTCCCCCTTTGGCGGTTTCGTGACAAAACACAAATCCACTAAAGAAAATTCAAAAAGGATATTTTTGTTGCTATCACCATACAACAAAAATTTACAATGGAGATCCAAAAATTAAATACATGAGATAAACTCCTAAAACAGACTCTAGACTTAGACATCTGAACTCTCTGCAAAAAGAAAATCATTCTTGACAAAAAGAGATCGTTAAATACCTCAAGAATATTTAGTATTCAAAACCTAGCAGAGATAAAGTTTATTCTCATCATGACATTTAGTAATTCAGATATGTAATAAGATAACAATCAAGCATTGACATATCTTTTGTTGGGTTATACTAATATGGATCTAAATAGGGGAAAAAATACCTAGAGGGGGGTGAATAGGTGTAAACAATAAACACTCAAAAAATCATTGCGCAATAAAACCCAATGCGGAAATAAAAATAACACGCAAGATTTTTACGTGGAAAAACTCCAAACTGGAGTAAAAAACTACGGGACCGATAACACGGCGAAATCCACTAGAATTAACACACGTACAAGGTGATATAACGTACTCACAGACGACTCAACCTTTTACCATACGCTCCTAGTCGATCTTCTCCGCTCGCTCCACGACGCTTCTCGAATCCACGATCTGCGCCCAACGCTGAATCCACAGCGTCCAACGTCGAGTCCACGACGTCCGACCGAATCCACGGTCTTCACCCAGTAGCACGCTTCGAATCCACGAACGTACCTCGCTCCGAATCCACGAGAGCGGTTGCACCTTGAATCCACAAGGCCACGCGAGTCCACGCGCCGATTTGGGGTAAATCGTTGTTTTTGGGTGGTGATGATCCGCCGAATACTTAGATTAGAAATAGATCGGAAATACCATCTAAGTATTCATTGATTTGATTCTACTCAAAATCTGAGTTTGGAAAACCTAGAATCAAATCAATCAATATATTTGAAGAAACATAGAATAAATCTATTGATTTCCTTTCTTCTCTATATGTGGATTTTTTTCTTTCGGCTATATTTTTCTATTAAGTCCCGTACCCTAAAAATGAATCATAGGGTCTATTTATAGGTTAGAAACCATTGGAAGAAGATAAGGATCAAAAACAGCCTTTTCTGGAAATTTTACGGACGGCGATCCGGATTGGAATTGGGCGATCCGGATTGCAGTAGCAAGAAAGACGGTTTCCAGAAAAACACTAGTTCGGGATCCGGATCGAAGTCCCCGATCCGGATCGTTCATACAGTTTCACCAAACATCAACGTTCGGGATCCGGATTGCAAATCCTGATCCGGATCGTGCAAGTAAAAAGGTAAAACTAGTGTTCGGGATCCGGATCATGAGATGCTGCGATCCGGATTGAACCAGTGTATGAACGAACACCCTTCGGGATCCGGATTGCAAGGCCCGATCCGGATCCTGAACATGTCCCATGTCCAGTTTTTGATTTTTATGCAATTAAACATTCTTCCAGGTGTTTCTACACTACAAGAAGTATTCGGATCACCAGAAATCTTTAGTTAAACATACCTGATCCTTTTGAATTCTTCTTTCTTGAGATTGAGGTATATGATCCAAACTTCTTTCATCTTCAATCTTCAAGACTTAACACTTTCACGAAATACGCCAACTCAAATTCCGTAACAATCTCCCCCTTTGGCGGTTTCGTGACAAAACACAAATCCACAAAAGAAAATTCAAAAAGATATTTTTGTTGCTATCACCATACAACAAAAATTTACAATGGAGATCCAAAAATTTAAAAACATGAGATAAACTCCTAAAACAGACTCTAGACTTAGACATCTGTACTCTCTGCAAAAAGAAATCATTCTTGACAAAAAGAGATCGTTAGATACCTCAAGAATATTTAGCATTCAAAACCTAGCAGAGATGAAGTTTATACTCATCATGACATTTAGTAATTCAGATATGTAATAAGATCAGAATCAACCAATGACATATCTTCTAAGCAATAAGATTCCAAATGTCATAACTTTGCTTTGTTAGTAATCAAACAACTTGTCAGTAATAATACATGCCCAAATAGTTAGTCAAATAGTTAGTAGGGACATGCAACAAATCATCAAATAAAACCCAAAAGTTGAAACACTTACCTGTCACCAAAGCCAAAGTTTGAGTTCACATTCACATTCACATTCAAGGAGTTCTCTCTAATCTCTCTCCCCCTTTTTGTCACAAACAAAGCCAAAACGTAGTCAAAACTACAAAATGTAAGGAGAGTTAAAAGTTCCATTAACATGAGAAACCTGAGAACTAAAACTAACGCAAAGTAAGAATAAAACTAAATCCTAAAAACTAAAAAAAATCTGCACAAATCTGCACAAAAAGAAATGTTAGCGCACAGATTAATCATCGGAGTCTGATTCCTCAGACGCACTACATTCCATCTTAGTAAACATTTTGTTGATCAATTTCTTCATCGAGTTTACTCTCTTTGTCAATGTAATGTGTGATGCAGTTATAATCTCGAGATCTTCAGAAATTCGTCTTTGTTCTTTGCTTATCTGTTCTTGTTGAAAGGATAGCCGCTGTTGTTGCTTGAAAATCGAAGTTAGTGATGCTTCATCATCCGCGCCGGGTTCTTGTTGAGACGGTGAGGCCGAGGTGCTGACACACGGTTTCTTTCCAGTGGAAGGTGTCGAAGTAACATGTGGTAATTTGTGAAGCGACTTCACAATTGTTGACTCATCTATCATCCCGCAACTGTGTTGATATGAAGTCGAGCTTATATCAATGTCAAACTTTTGTAAGATCCTCATGATGAGTAATGGAAACGGTAGTCGCTCAGAAGGATGAGGATGCACAATATATCTTGACATTCTATTCCAAATTATGTAGGGAATATTCATGTTCAATCCTACAACCTCAGAGGGATGACCTATGAGATATAGGAACAGCAGTCTCTCCCATCTCACTACCTTGGTCTGCATGTTAGGTAGAATGTTGTAGCACGTGATGAAATTTAGAAAACGGTACTCCAGTCGAAGATGTTTGGATTTTACACTTCTACCATCAGCTGGTTTAGTCCCTTCCAAACAAATTTTGTCTATCACGGTTTGCCATAAGGCATTCGTCAAACTTCTTCCCTTCAAAAAGTTGAGCCCCGATGTGTTAGATTCCATTCTAAGGACTTCGCCGATTAACTGCGGTGTGATTTTAAGTTTCATCCCTTGGATATTTGTATAGAAATGCATTGATCCACGTTCATCTTCTTGAAGATGTCTTGCATTCGTGTAAAAGGTTCTTACACGATACAGACAATACCCAAGTAATTCGGGGAATCGGCAGACTTGGATGAGATTTGCTTGTTCAATTAAAGTTCCAAACTCTGGTGAGTGATTCCGGAGAGCTTCAATGTTGACATGTCGTTCTCCGATGCATTCACGACGTTCAAAAGCTCGAAGGCGATCCATGCTGACGAACACTCCTTCCACACGAGGCGGGGATTCAGGAACTTTTGGCGTGTCAACATCAGCGTCTCGTCGTAGTCCAAAGCGTTTAGTTAATCGTTTTCTTTTCACAGAGATGGTTGGTGCAGCCATAGGTGCTTTTCCTGTGTCCATGGGTGCTTTTCCTTTTGAACCATCAGAAGCTTTTCCTTTTGAACCATCAGACGCCTTTTGTTCAGGCAATGAGTCATCATCATCTGTCAATTCAGTCCAATCTACCTCGTGACAATCTGCTTCCACTTCTGTGTCACTGATCAGATGAAACTCACCTTTTTGTTGTGTTTTCTTAGCTCTCTTTAATTTGTTTGTGGCCCGAGTGTGCACCATAGTGACCAACAAAAGGATGATCCAAGAGAAATCCATTGTTGAAAGTGCTTTGAGTTTAGAAAGTGTCCTGTGAAAGCCAACTCAAGAGCATGAAAAATCGTCAATTTTGAAAAATTTGAAAAATTGTACCCAAACAATCATAATCATGTAGAGAAGCTAAGAATCAAATTAGTTTTGCAAAAAGAATTTTAAAAATAGATCAATCGCATGATTTTCAAAAATTCCCATTATATGCCCTAAAACCGAGATTTTTGAAATCGAAGCCCAAAAATTCGTTAATCAGGTGAAAACCCAGCATATAATCAAAACTAATCTACCCAGAGTTCTTATTTCAAAAGAAATTTGACCAAAAACCATTCACAAAACAAAAGGATTGAAAAATCTCATCACGTTTTGAAGAAAATAGAGAAAACCTATGAAAAACGAGATTTTGATCAATAAAACTTACTTGGATTCGAAGAACTTAAGTTAGGAAAGCTCCAAGATGCAAGGATTCTAGAGAGAGAAGCTCTAGAGACTTGAGAACAAAAGATTAGGGTAAAAGAATTCAAAGCCCTTTCGTTCTATTAAAAACCCTAGCCGTGATCCGGGTGTGGCAATCAATTGACTTTGATCACTTAAAAGATGACTTAATTAACACAAATGATCATTGCAACATTGAAATATTATGACATCGAAAGCATAATAAATTTCTAAATGTGTGAAAAGATGCAATTAAAGTCAATTATGATTTATGCTCAATTAATGTCCTATGCACAAAACATAGATAATGAACAAAACAAAAATAAAAATAAAACCTAACCTAAGCAAAAGTTTCAAAAAGGTTATTTCAAGGAAAGCATGCCAATTGCTTTACGCAAGTGAATAAAACGTTTTTGATCCAAAGGTTTTGTTAAGATATCAGCTAATTGATCCTCAGTTGAAATATATGACAGTTGAAGAATATTTGATTCAACTAGCTCTCTAAGAAAATGATATCTAAGTTCAATATGTTTTGTTCTAGAGTGCAACACAGAATTTTTCGAAATGTTTATGGCACTGGTGTTGTCACAAAGAATGGTTACCGAAGATGCTGAAATGCGGAAGTCGCTCAACACGCTTTTCATCCAAATTAATTGAGTTGAACAACTTCCCGCTGAAATATACTCCGCTTCGGCAGTCGAGAGTGCTATGCAATTCTGCTTTTTACTGTGCCATGCAACAAGGCAATGGCCAAGAAAGAAGCATGCACCACTCGTGCTTTTCCGATCATCCACCGATCCAGCCCAATCGGCATCTGGGTATCCAACTATATCCAAACTTGTTCCCATAGGATACCAAATTCCGAAACTTATGGTTCCTTTGATGTACCGGATGATCCGTTTCACCGCTTTCAGGTGAACCTCCTTCGGTGCTGATTGATATCTCGCGTAAATCCCAACACTGAAGGATATATCCGGGCGACTAGCCGTGAGGTAAAGTTGTAGTGACCCGACCCTTTGGGGTATTTTCGAACTCACATGTAATCGCTTAGGCCTTAAGCGAAATAAAATTTATTTAATTTTCTTAAGTCGGCCGGGACGAGGTGTGTATATTTTTCCGCGATAGAGCGCGAAAAACGATGACCGACGGTGCGATCGGATTCGAAATCCGATATCGGGATCTCCCAGAACGGGATCCTTAGCGATGCGGTAATTAGTCACGCATCGGTAACCGTGCAAAATATCTTGCACCCGACAGAGATAAGGTGGGTTATCTCGTAGGGATAATTAATTAATTAATTAATTATCCGGTGACGGAAAATTAAATCCTCCTACGTACGAATTAATTTAGGGGTTTAAACTGTGGGATTTTATCTCGCGGATTGGATAAGAGATAAAATCCGGATTTTATCTCGCGGATTGGATAAGAGATAAAATCCGGATATCTAAATTAGTGGGATTTTATCTCGTGGATTGGATAAGAGATAAAATTCGGATATTTAATAAAGGTGATTAAATAATCGGTGGTCAGGATTTTAAGGTAAGAAATATCCCGTTAGTCGGATATTTACTTGAGAAATAGAAACGGGGAATTTCGGGTTTTTCCTACGTACGTAAATAAAGAAATTAAGTAATCGGGTTATCGGTAGGGATTAATTAATTGATGAATTAATTAATCAGAGTCCAAAATACCCGAAAGGGATTTTGACGGTGCGTACTTACAAATTGGATAAATTGATAACAACAGATTTTTATTCCCCGTTACCAACGAAACCCTAATTGAGAAATACCGCCTCTCAAATCGCCTCTTTCGTGCGTACCGAAAACCCCAACCGGTGAGGAGAGAAAAGAAAAGAGGCGGAACCCCTAACCGGAGGAGAAAAGAGGAAAAGAAGGAGGAAGCGGAGGAACCCGATCGCCCCGATTCACGTGCCGGAGATCGGAGAACGAGACGCCATCGTCTACGGGGAGCGGATCCGAATCTCCGACGCCGCGAGAAACAAGATCGGATCTTTTATTCCGATAAGTTTAAGGTTAGTCCTCATCGGTTCGTTTGTTAAATTAATCGGGGGTTTTCCGTGTTCTTGTTAGATTATTTTAACCGGAACATCGTTCGCGGATTTTCGTCGGGTTTTGATCCATACTTTATCCTCGTTCTTGATCGGGTGTGATCGAGGATTTTTATCGGATTTTAGTTGATGATTTTTAACGGGTTTCTTGTTATCGAACTTCCGATCGACGTTTTGGGTGTTCGTCGATCGACGGTTTAGCCGTTAGAATTGCCGGGAATTTTCCGGGAATTTTCCGAGAATTTTTCGGGAATTTTTCGGGCGACTCCGGCGGAACATAGTGGGTTAACGGGAGGCCGCCGCCGCCGTTGTTAGACGGGAGGCCGCCGCCGTCGTTACCATGTTCGCGGGGTCGTCACCGGGATCCCATGGGAGCAAAACGGAGAAGAAATCGCGAAACGGGAGCGAAAACGGCGCGAAAAACGGCGAAGGTAGGGTTGACTGTAGCATCCGTACGGCCGCGGTCCACGGACCCCGGGCGTGCACCCGGTGCACGCCCCGCTGTCTCAAAGGCGCAGACCCGGCGCACGAAACCGTGCGCCGGGCTGCACAGTGTGCGCGGTGCACGCCTTAGGCGTGCACCCGGCGTACGCGCGGTGGCCGACGAAGTGTGGACCCGGTGCACGCTTGAAGCGTGCACCGGCCCGGCCCAAACCGCGCGGTGCACGCTTCTTGCGTGCACCCGGCGCATGCCGCGCGGTCGCCAATGCTGTAAACCCGGTCTATGGTGGCCCCCGTGCACCATCCGACAGCCCGGAGTTCATTTGCTCCGTTTGGGTCCGTTTTTCCACCGTTTTGAGCGCGGTTTTCGCCGTTGGGATCGTTATTTCAGTGGCTTTCATGTCATGGCCACTTGGGACCTACTTGGTCATTATTTTATTATGTTGGGTGCCGCGCGGGGTTCCGATTTTCGGTGAACCGGACGATGTTGGACCTTTCCGTCAGAAGGGGTAATTTGGGTCTTTTGTTTTGGGATGTTAGTACACGTTTGTGACTATTATTATCCTTGCGGACTTTCTTTAGGTCCAGGGGTGCAGCGGGAGAGCGCGAAGGGTACAGGTGTTCCGATTGCTCTCCAACAAGGTGGGTACGGTTGCGATGAGTGCAACCGGTGCTGTAAGTGCATCTATTGTCATTAAAATTCTTTAATTTACCTAACAAAGTAGATGGGCAGTTAACCTTTCACTAGTTGATAATTGTTCTAACAACTTAAGCGGCTGCGGTCGCGGTGCTCACTACACGCCAATCTTGGCAATCCGGTTTCGGATGCTGCACGTACACCAGCGGTTTGGCCACCGCACCGGTGTACTTTTCCGGAAGAGTGGTCTTTTTGACCCGTGTGCCCCGCGAAGGTATAGGTGCGAGCGGGGACCTCTTTGCGCCAGCTGAAGGTGGTTCACCAGCACCGCAAAGAGGTAAAAGCATCAAAAAGGTGTTTGTGCACGAGGGGGGGACTTTAGTCTCCCCGACAGGTACTCTGGGGTTGGTGCCCAGCTTAATTAACAATAAAGCTGGGGTTGGTGCCCAGTTTAAAATATGCACAGGGGTTTAACGAAAGGTTACGGTGTACTCGGTGTATTCGGTTCGTTTCTCCTTTCTTGATATTATTAGACATCTACTTTGTTTGTCACTGACGTTACCCACTCCGTGACAGGTATTACTAGGTGCGTTAGCCGCGATGGCGGTGGGACTGCGTCGTGAGGACCGTAGTCGGGCGTTTGGTTATCTCTATTATACCTCATTTTTCCTCTACGCTTTAATTAGTCGATTTGCTTGTGGACTACTTTAGTCGTGGATTACTTTAGCTATGGTCTTGTATTAGTTAGCACTATGGATGAGGTGTATCTTTATGCATTATTACTTTTGGTAGTGTTTTCATTCGCGGCATGTTTTCATGATAAGATAAAGGTTTGCGAAAATGTTTTCTCAAAAGGAAGTGCCGTGTGGGCACGGGTTTTACAACTCTGGGTTTTATCCTTTCCAAACATTGACGCCGCTTAACTGACATGCTTTAGTTAAATGATTAAACTCTGTATGGTTGTTGGTTGGTGATTGATGTATGATATTTGTGACTGAATGATATATTGTAAATGAGACGCCGTGCATATACAAAGGAGACTCTGTCCGTGGACAGAGTGAATTTGTGTATGTGGCGGTCTGGCACGCACCGGGGTTGAAGTTTATGCTACTTTATTAAAAGAAAAAAAAAATAGACACGTTCTTCCGCTTCAAATGACTCGAAAACCCCCGGGGGCGTGACAGATTAAATGGTATCAGAGCGAATACAACCACAACCATAGTAGACGAGATTTACATCCACAGTGCTAGGTGCCACAAGCAAATGGGACATGAGATAACCAAGGTATAGGTGCGTAGTACGTGAGAGTACGGGGAAATGGGGACGTAGCATAGGAGAAACCGTGAGACAGTGTGATAGGGTTGTAACCATAGGGTTGACATGGTTTCTTTGGTGACAGCAAGCAATGGCTCGGACTAGGTCGTCTACCGAAAACGCAGACGCGGATGGAGCGGCCACGGCCGCCGCGGAAAACCAGGCTCTCCGGCAACAACTGCGGGAAATGGCCGGGCAGTTGGCGACGCTGACGGAGCAGGTTCGTCAGCTGACGCAGCGACAGGCTACCGCAACCACCGAGCGCCAACCGACCCCTCCGCCCGAGACCACAGCGCCCACTACGGAGCCCCAAGGGGCGGATGGTACGACGACGGAGCAGCCCCCAGCCCCAAGGGAAGTACCCACCCCAACGACTTCAGGGCCCGTATTGGGGGTGGCAACGGGGGAGGCAGGGACGACCCCTACTCTTGGAGGATCCGCCACCGCAGGAGGAGCCGCGGAGCAGCGGGCGACGCGGGAAAGGATCAGGACGAATTTGACTGAGTTCAAGAAGCACGACCCACCCACCTTCGAGGGAGAAACGACCGACCCGTGGGTCGTCGAGAAGTGGGTGGATACTATGGAAAAGCTTTTCGAGGATTTGCTAATAGAGGAACAAGAGCGGGTCCCACTAGCTGTCCACTTTCTGGAAGGGAATGCACGTATCTGGTGGAAGACGGTACGTCCGGATCCGTCCACCAACGACCCGCTACCGACATGGTCGGTCTTTAGGGAGGAACTCTTTGGTGCGTTCTTTTCTGAAAGCGTCAAGCGGCAGCTGGAAGACAATTTGAAGAACATCCGGCAAGGGAACCGCTCAGTCATGGAGTATCAAAGGGAGTTTGTGAGGTTGGTCAATTGTGTCCCGTTTGTTGTACGGGATGAACCTCACAAGGCCCGTCTTTTTGTGGATGGGCTGCGGAGCGACATCTTCGAGATGGTTCAGGCGGCGGACCTGCGCACGTTCCGAGAGGTGGTGGACAGGGCCACCATCGTGGAGCGGGGGTTCGCCATGACCCGAGCTCGACGGGAGGGATCGGAACACAACCGGGAAAAGAGACGGACACAGACCTACCCGGAGGGGGCCCTCCTGGCGGGAGCCGGCCCCCAAAATACCCCAAGACGCAACAGGGAAACAAAAGTGCGCCGGCCGGGAGACCTCGACCAGCAAACAAGTCGTGTATTATTTGCGGAGCGTCGCATCCGGTGACTGAATGCCCTAAGAAGCAAGACCACTGTTACCGCTGCGGCAAACAGGGACATTTCCGATTCAACTGTCCCCTGAACCCCGGAGCGGCATCTTCCGCAGCTTCCACTCCAACGGCGCAGCCACCGGGGCGGGGCAAGGCGCCAACGGGAATGCCCCCGCGTCCATCGGCACCAAGAACAGAAGGAGAATCGCGACCACAACCAGGAGGGAGGCTCTATTCCATGGGTCAGCATGGAGCGGCACTGCCAGAGGAGGTGGTCGCAGGTATTACTTCCGTTTCCAATTTTCGAGCTCGAACTCTGTTTGACACCGGGGCGACTCGCTCCTTTATTTCCCGTACCTTTGCGCAAACCCATCAGCTAGAAAGTAGTCCTCTGGATGTCTTAATGACCGTCCAGACCCCTGGGGGACCCATCGCGGCAACTGGGCTGGTAACCGCATGTCCAATAAGGCTGGGAAGGTTGTCGTGCCCCTGGGATCTGGTGGTCATACCGTTAAAAGAATACGATGTGGTCCTGGGCATGGACTGGCTCGCTGAATATCAGGCGGTCATCGACTGCGAGAAGCGACAGGTGCAGCTACAGAAGCCGGGATTTCCAGAAAACGTGTACCTGGCGTGCAAAAGCACTTCCTTCCTAGCCGTCATCTCCGCATCGCGGGCTAGGAAACTGATGGAGGGCGGGTGCGTGGCTTATCTAGCCTCGGTAGATCTAGCCACTCGACCCGTCCCCTCGCCCACAGAAATCCCCGTGGTAAGGGAATTTCCGGACGTATTTCCGGCAGGAGCTTCCCGGAATGCCGCCGGAACGAGAGGTTGATTTCCCAATTGAACTACTCCCCGGCACCAAGCCCATCACCAAGGCACCGTACAGGATGGCCTTCGCGGAGCTGAAGGAACTCAAGGCACAGTTGGAGGACCTTCTCGACAAAGGTTTCATCAGACCAAGCGCGTCACCTTGGGGCGCGCCCGTCCTGTTTGTGAGGAAGAAGGACGGAAGTCTCCGGTTGTGCATCGACTACCGAGAGATAAACAAGGTCACGATCAAGAATAAGTACCCCCTGCCAAGGATCGACGACCTCTTTGACTAGTTGCGGGGGGCGACGGTGTTCTCAAAAATTGATCTGCAGTCGGGCTATCATCAGGTCCGGGTCAAGGGGGAGGACATCCCCAAGACAGCTTTCCGTACTCGTTATGGCCATTACGAGTTTACGGTGATGCCGTTCGGGCTCACAAATGCCCCGGCGGTGTTTATGGACATGATGAACAGGGTATTCAAACCCTTCCTGGACTTGTTCGTGGTGGTCTTCATCGACGATATCCTCATCTACTCGCGTACGGATGAGGAACACGAAGAACACTTGCGCACAGTCCTCCAGACCCTACGGGAACAGAAACTCTACGCCAAACTCAAAAAGTGTGAGTTTTGGCTCCGAGAGGTCGGTTTCTTGGGGCACGTAATCTCGGCGGCTGGAGTCGCGGTGGATCCGAAGAAGATAGATTCGGTGACGGACTGGCCCCGACCGACCACGGTGACGGAAATTCGAAGCTTCCTAGGATTAGCCGGGTATTACCGGCGCTTCGTGGAGGGCTTCTCCAAGATAGCCACCCCCTTAACCCGCTTGACAAGAAAGGGGGAAAAGTTCATCTGGACGGATAAGTGCCAGAGAAGCTTCGAGGAGCTTAAGGATAGGTTGACGCGAGCCCCGATTCTCGCCCTGCCAGAGCCAGGGGAGGATTACGAAGTATATTGCGACGCGTCGCGAAATGGATTGGGTGGAGTACTCATGCAACGGGGAAAGGTGATAGCCTATGCGTCAAGGCAGCTCAAGGAGTACGAGCGGAATTACCCCGTGCATGATTTGGAACTCGCAGCGGTGGTGTTTGTCCTCAAGCTTTGGAGACACTACCTGTATGGGGCACACTGCAATGTGTACTCAGATCATAAGAGTCTCAAGTACCTTTTCACCCAAAGGGAGCTAAATCTGCGACAAAGGCGGTGGCTTGAGCTATTAAAGGATTACGATCTAACGATCCACTATCACCCGGGAAAGGCCAACGTGGTGGCCGACGCCCTGAGTCGCAAAGGACAGGCCGCGGAAGCGGATGTAAGCGCCATTACGCAGCAGGATAGTCTGATTGCGGAATTTTCGCGATTGAGACTAGAGGTAGTACCGGCAGGGACAGTCGCACAACTTCTGACACTGGTGGTCAGACCTACCTGCTGGACAGGATTCTCGAAGGGCAATCGACTGATGATCAACTCCAGCTGGTGCGAAGTAGAATAACCGCCGACCAGGAAGGTGATTTTACAGTGGACTCCGACGGCACGATACGATTTCGCGGACGAATCTGCGTGCCGGATCTACCGGAGCTCAAGGAGGAGATCCTGCGGGAGGCGCATACTGCCCCATATGCGGCGCATCCCGGGGGAACGAAGATGTACAAGGACGTCAAGCAAACCTTCTGGTGGCCCAAAATGAAGGGAGACGTGACGCGATTTGTGGCACACTGCCTGGTGTGCCAACGGGTGAAGGCCGAACATCAACGGCCGGCGGGAAAATTGCAACCTTTACCGGTGCCCGAGTGGAAGTGGGACATGATTACCATGGATTTTGTGACCGGATTCCCGAGATCGCCACAGGGACACGATGCGATATGGGTGATCGTGGACCGTTTGACGAAATCGGCCCACTTTTTGCCCATACACACGACGTGGACTCGGGAACGACTGGCACAAACGTACATCGATGAGATAGTAAGGTTGCACGGTGTACCGACATCCATCACGTCGGACAGAGACACACGTTTTGTGTCGAACTTTTGGCGAAGCCTGCAACAAGCGATGGGGACCAAGTTGCACTTCAGCACAGCTTTTCATCCGCAAACCGATGGGCAATCAGAGCGGGTGATACAGATCGTGGAGGACATGCTTCGAGCATGCGTTCTGGACTTGGGCGAAGGGTGGGCACGGTGTTTGCCCCTGGTGGAATTTGCCTACAATAATAGTTACCAGGCCAGTATTCAGATGGCGCCGTACGAGGCACTGTACGGGCGCCGCTGCCGGTCTCCAATATGTTGGGACGACTTAGGTGAGCGAAAGTTTCTGGGCCCAGATTTGGTGGAGGAGACCGAAGCAAAGGTGCGATTGATTAAACAAAGGCTACTGACCGCCCAGAGCAGACAGAAAAGCTACGCGGACAACAGACGCCGAGACTTAGAGTTCATGGTGGGCGAGCACGTGCTGCTCCGGGTTTCACCCTCCAAAGGAAACCGACGTTTCGGCATAAAGGGAAAGCTAAGCCCAAGGTACGTGGGACCGTTCGAAATCCTGGAGCGCGTAGGACCGGTGGCGTACCGCTTGGCCCTGCCACCGAACCTCGAACGAGTCCACAACGTGTTCCACGTTTCAATGCTCCGGAAATACCTGGCAGACCCCTCTCATGCCTTGGATGCCTCCACCATCGAGTTGCGAGAGGATTTGAGCGTCGAGGAGACGCCGGTGCGGATTTTGGCAAGAGAGGACAAGAAGCTGCGCAACCGAACGATTCCCTATGTGAAAGTCCAGTGGAGCAACCACGAAGAGCGCGAGGCGACGTGGGAACTGGAATCAAAGATGAGGGAATGTTTTCCCGAGTTGTTTAAGTGAGGTTTGAGTTTAAGTTTCGGGACGAAACTTTTTATAAAGTGTGAGTGGTGTAGTGACCCGACCCTTTGGGGTATTTTCGAACTCACATGTAATCGCTTAGGCCTTAAGCGAAATAAAATTTATTTAATTTTCTTAAGTCGGCCGGGACGAGGTGTGTGTATTTTTCTGCGATAGAGCGCGAAAAACGATGACCGACGGTGCGATCGGATTCGAAATCCGATATCGGGATCTCCCGGAACGGGATCCTTAGCGATGCGGTAATTAGTCACGCATCGGAAACCGTGCAAAATATCTTGCACCCGTTAGAGATAAGGTGGGTTATCTCGTAGGGATAATTAATTAATTAATTAATTAATTATCCGGTGACGGAAAATTAAATCCTCCTACGTACGAATTAATTTAGGGATTTAAATTGTGGGATTTTATCTCGTGGATTGGATAAGAGATAAAATCCGGATTTTATCTCGCGGATTGGATAAGAGATAAAATCCGGATATTAAATTAGTGGGATTTTATCTCGTGGATTGGATAAGAGATAAAATCCGGATATTTAATAAAGGTGATTAAATAATCGGTGGTCAGGATTTTAAGGTAAGAAATATCCCGTCAGTCGGATATTTACTTGAGAAATAGAAACGGGGAATTTCGGGTTTTTCCTACGTACGTAAATAAAGAAATTAAGTAATCGGGTTATCGGTAGGGATTAATTAATTGATGAATTAATTAATCGGAGTCCAAATACCCGAAAGGGATTTTGACGGTGCGTACTTACAAATTGGATAAATTGATAACAACAGATTTTTATTCCCCGTTACCAACGAAACCCTAATTGAGAAATACCGCCTCTCAAATCGCCTCTTTCGTGCGTACCGAAAACCCCAACCGGTGAGGAGAGAAAAGAAAAGAGGCGGAACCCCTAACCGGAGGAGAAAAGAGGAAAAGAAGGAGGAAGCGGAGGAACCCGATCGCCCCGATTCACGTGCCGGAGATCGGAGAACGAGACGCCATCGTCTACGGGGAGCGGATCCGGATCTCCGACGCCGCGAGAAACAAGATCGGATCTTTTATTCCGATAAGTTTAAGGTTAGTCCTCATCGGTTCGTTTGTTAAATTAATCGGGGGTTTTCCGTGTTCTTGTTAGATTATTTTAACCGGAACATCGTTCGCGGATTTTCGTCGGGTTTTGATCCATACTTTATCCTCGTTCTTGATCGGGTGTGATCGAGGATTTTTATCGGATTTTAGTTGATGATTTTTAACGGGTTTCTTGTTATCGAACTTCCGATCGACGTTTTGGGTGTTCGTCGATCGACGGTTTAGCCGTTAGAATTGCCGGAAATTTTCCGGGAATTTTCCGGGAATTTTTCGGGAATTTTTCGGGCGACTCCGGCGGAACATAGTGGGTTAACGGGAGGCCGCCGCCGCCGTTGTTAGACGGGAGGCCGCCGCCGTCGTTACCATGTTCGCGGGGTCGTCACCGGGATCCCATGGGAGCAAAACGGAGAAGAAATCGCGAAACGGGAGCGAAAACGGCGCGAAAAACGGCGAAGGTAGGGTTTACTGTAGCATCCGTACGGCCGCGGTCCACGGACCCCGGGCGTGCACCCGGTGCACGCCCCGCTGTCCCAAAGGCGCAGACCCGGCGCACGAAACCGTGCGCCGGGCTGCACAGTGTGCGCGGTGCACGCCTTAGGCGTGCACCCGGCGTACGCGCGGCGGCCGACGAAGTGTGGACCCGGTGCACGCTTGAAGCGTGCACCGGCCCGGCCCAAACCGCGCGGTGCACGCTTCTTGCGTGCACCCGGCGCATGCCGCGCGGTCGCCAATGCTGTAAACCCGGTCTATGGTGGCCCCCGTGCACCATCCGACAGCCCGGAGTTCATTTGCTCCGTTTGGGTCCGTTTTTCCACCGTTTTGAGCGCGGTTTTCGCCGTTGGGATCGTTATTTCAGTGGCTTTCATGTCATGGCCACTTGGGACCTACTTGGTCATTATTTTATTATGTTGGGTGCCGCGCGGGGTTCCGATTTTCGGTGAACCGGACGATGTTGGACCTTTCCGTCAGAAGGGGTAATTTGGGTCTTTTGTTTTGGGATGTTAGTACACGTTTGTGACTATTATTATCCTTGCGGACTTTCTTTAGGTCCAGGGGTGCAGCGGGAGAGCGCGAAGGATACAGGTGTTCCGATTGCTCTCCAACAAGGTGGGTACGGTTGCGATGAGTGCAACCGGTGCTGTAAGTGCATCTATCGTCATTAAAATATTCTTTAATTTACCTAACAAAGTAGATGGACAGTTAACCTTTCACTAGTTGATAATTATTCTAACAACTTAAGCGGCTGCGGTCGCGGTGCTCACTACACGCCAATCTTGGCAATCCGGTTTCGGATGCTGCACGTACACAGCGGATTGGCCACCGCATGGTGTACTTTTCCGGAAAAGTGGTCTTTTTGACCCGTGTGCCCCACAAAGGTAGGTGCGAGCGGGGACCTCTTCACGCCAGCTGAAGGTGGTTCACCAGCACCGTGAAGAGGTAAAAGCATCAAAAAGGTGTTTGTGCACGAGGGGGGACTTTAGTCTCCCCGACAGGTACTCTGGGGTTGGTGCCCAGCTTAATTAACAATAAAGCTGGGGTTGGTGCCCAGTTTAAAATATGCACAGGGGTTTAACGAAAGGTTACGGTGTACTCGGTGTATTCGGTTCGTTTCTCCTTTCTTGATATTATTAGACATCTACTTTGTTTGTCACTGACGTTACCCACTCCGTGACAGGTATTACTAGGTGCGTTAGCCGGGATGGCGGTGGGACTGCGTCGTGAGGACCGTAGTCGGACTTTGGTTATCTCTATTATACTCATTTTCCTCTACGCTTTAATTAGTCGATTTGCTTGTGGATACTTTAGTTGTGGATTACTTTAGCTATGGACTTGTATTAGTTAGCACTGTGGATGAGGTGTATCTTTATGCATTATACTTTTAGTAGTGTTTTCATTCGCGGCATGTTTTCATGATAAGATAAAGGTTTGCGAAAATGTTTTCTCAAAAGGAAGTGCCGTGTGGGCACGGGTTTTACAACTCTGGGTTTTATCCTTTCCAAACATTGACGCCGCTTAACTGACATGCTTTAGTTAAATGATTAAACTCTGTATGGTTGTTGGTTGGTGATTGATGTATGATATTTGTGACTGAATGATATATTGTAAATGAGACGCCGTGCATATACAAAGGAGACTCTGTCCGTGGACAGAGTGAATTTGTGTATGTGGCGGTCTGGCACGCACCGGGGTTGAAGTTTATGCTACTTTATTAAAAGAAAAAAAAAATAGACACGTTCTTCCGCTTCAAATGACTCGAAAACCCCCGGGGGCGTGACAAAAGTAGACTTCCAATCATACTGCGATACAGTTTCTCGTCTACATTCTCACTATGTGATTCACTTCCAAGTCCCTTATGGCTAGTTCCCATTGGAGTCGGAAAATCCTTAGAATTTTCTAGATCAAACTTTTTGACCAACTCCATTGCATACTTGGATTGACACAAGTGAATACCTTCATCATTTTGTTTAACTTGTAATCCAAGAAAATAAGTCAATTCGCCTATCATGGACATCTCAAATTCGCTTTCCATGGTCTCCGCGAATTTAGAAGCATCATTATCTCTTGTTGCGCCAAATACAATGTCATCGACATAGATTTGTGCTACAATGAAATTATTTTGATAATGCTTCACAAAGAGAGTCCTGTCAGCTCCCCCTCGAGTATAGCCCTTTTCCAAAAGGTGCTTTGTCAACCTTTCGTACCATGCTCGCGGTGCTTGTTTCAGACCGTAAAGAGCCTTTTTCAGACGAAAAACATGGTTAGGTAGTTTGTGGTCCACAAAACCTTTCGGTTGAGCCACATAAACTTCCTCATTTAAAAACCCATTTAAAAAGGCGCTCTTAACGTCCATTTGAAATAATTGATTTTAAAATGACAAGCTATCGCAAATAAGATACGAATGGACTCGAGTCTAGCTACAGGGGCGAAAGTTTCATCAAAGTCTATACCTTCTACTTGAGAGTAGCCTTGAGCAACTAGTCTTGCTTTGTTCCTGATGATAGTACCATCCTCATTTTTCTTGTTCTTGAAAATCCATTTGGTACCTATCACATTGTGTTGCTTCGGAGGCTTCGTTAATTCCCAGACTTTGTTTCGCTCAAATTGATGGAGCTCTTCCTGCATTGCTTCAATCCAGTAGTCATCTTAAGAGCTTCATCAACATTCTTTGGTTCGATTTGAGATACGTAGCATGCGAATCCGCAAACCAATTGTCTCCGAGTTCTAACTCCTTCTTGTGGATCTCCAATGATGTTCGATTCAGGATGATCCTTGGAGATGCGTAACGTTTGAGGTAAAGGAGTAGTCGGAGGTACATGAGATGATTCCTGCACATCAGATAAACTTGAAGAACCGTTAGATGCATCATTATTATCGAAAGAATTGTTATGAGAAGATGCATTAGCAGGTGTATCATCATCAAGAGAGATATCGAGGGTAGATTTTTCAGATGCAAAGTGAAAAGCTTCATCTACTTTAACATTTATCGATTCTACGATCGTCTTAGATTCTAAGTTAAAAACTCGATATGCTCTGCTGTTTGTAGAATAACCTAAGAAAATCCCTTCGTCACTTCGAGAGTCAAATTTTCCAAGATTCTCGCGGTCACGTAAAATATAACACCGACTCCCAAAGATACGAAAATATTTGATGTTAGGTTTTCTACAAAACCAAAGTTCATATGGTGTATTTAAAGTCCCCGGGCGCAAATACACTCGATTAATTACATAGACAGCCGTGTTCACCGCTTCAGCCCAAAAATATAACGGTAGGTTCCGGCTATGAAGCATAACACGAGCCATCTCCTGTACGACCCTGTTTTTGCGCTCGACTACACCATTCTGTTGAGGTGTATAGGGTACTGAGAATTCATGTTTAATGCCATTTGAAGTGCAAAAATCAATGAATTTAAATTTATGAATTCTCCACCTCTATCACTTCTAACTCGAGTAATCTTTTCATTCTTTTCAATCATAATACGATGGCAAATCTCGTGAAAAGAATCAAAAGTATCAGCTTTCTCTTTTAAAAATGCTACCCAAGAATATCTAGAGAAATCATCAACCAATAAAAAAATATACCATTTACCTCCCAAGGATGGTTGACGAGTTGGCCCCATTAAGTCCATGTGTAAAAGTTCCAAAGGCCGTTTTGTACCTATGTGGTTCAAGTTCTTGTGTGCAGTCCTTGACTGTTTTCCCTTTTGGCAACCGCCACACACAATGTTTTGTTCAAAAGAAAGTTTAGGAACCCCCTTGACCACATCTTTGTTTGAAATTCTATCAAGTTCCTTAAAGTTCATGTGACCTAGCCTTTCATGCCAAAGTGTTTCATTTTACAAAGAAGTTAGGTAACACTTTTCAGAAATTTTATGAGGAACTACATAACAATTATTTTCTGATCTAACCCCTTTTAAAAAGAAAACATGGTTCTTGTTAGTTACAGTACATTTATCAGATGAAAAATTAACTGAGTAACCATTGTCACAAAGTTGACTTATGCTTATGAGGTTAGTCTTAAGGCCATTTACAAATAACACATTATTTAGAACTGGGCCATCCGTGTTGGGTTATAAGTAAAAGGATCTAAATAGGGGAAAAAACACCTAGAGGGGGGTGAATAGGTGTAAACAATAAACACTCAAAAAATCATTGCGCAAATAAACCCAATGCGGAAAAATAAACGAACACGCAAGATTTTTACGTGGAAAAACTCCAAACCGGAGTAAAAAACCACGGGACCGATAACACGGCGAAATCCACTAGAATTAACACACGTACAAGGTGATATAACGTACTCACAGACGACTCAACCTTTTACCATACGCTCCTAGTAGATCTTCCCGCTCGCTCCACGACGCTTCTCGAATCCACGATCCGCGCCCAACGCTGAATCCACAGCGTCCAACGTCGAGTCCACGACGTCCGACCGAATCCACGGTCTTCACCCAGTGGCACGCTTCGAATCCACGAACGTACCTCGCTCCGAATCCACGAGAGCGGTTGCACCTTGAATCCACAAGGCCACGCGAGTCCACGCGCCGATTTTGGGGTAAATCGTTGTTTGTTTGGGTGGTGATGATCCGCCGAATACTTAGATTAAAGATAGATCGGAAATACCATCTAAGTATTCATTGATTTGATTCTACTCAAAATGTGAGTATGGAAAACCTAGAATCAAATCAATCAATATAGATGAAGAAACATAGAATAAATCTATTGATTTCCTTTCTTCTCTATATATGTGATTTTTTCTTTTCGGCTATTTTTCTTCTGTAATAGCGGATGCCCTAGAAATGAATACAGGGCCTATTTATAGGTTAGAAACCCTTGGAAGAATATACGGATCAAAAACAGCCTTTTCTGGAAAGATTTACCGACGGCGATCCGGATTGGATTTGGCGATCCGGATTGCAGAAGCACAAAAGACGATTTCCAGAAAATTGCCTGTTCGGGATCCGGATCGTAGTCCCCGATCCGGATCGTTCATACAGTTTTACCAAAACATCATGTTCGGGATCCGGATTGCAATTCCTGATCCGGATCGAGAAGCAAACAGGTAAAACTAGTGTTCGGGATCCGGATCAGAGGATGCTGCGATCCGGATTGAACCAGTGTATGAACCAACACCCTTCGGGATCCGGATTGCAAGCCCGATCCGGATCCTGAACATGTCCCATGTCCAGTTTTTGATGTTTAAGCAATTAAAACCTCTTCCAGGTGTTTCTACACTATAAGAAGTATTCGGATCATCAAAATTCTTTAGTTAAACGTACCTGATCCTTTTGAATTCTTCTTTCTTGAGATTGAGGTATACGATCCAAAGTTTCTTCATCTTCAATCTTCAAGACTTAATACATTCACGAAATACGCCAACTCAAATTCCGTAACAATCTCCCCCTTTGGCGGTTTCGTGACAAAACACAAATCCACAAAAGAAAATTCAAAAAGATATTTTTGTTGCTATCACCATACAACAAAAATTTACAAAAGAGATCCAGAAATTAAAAACATGAGATAAACTCCTAGAACAGACTCTAGACTTAGACATCTGTAATCTCTGCACACAGAAATCATTCTTGACAAACAAAATCGTTAGATACCTCAAGAATTGAAACATACAAAACCAAATACAGAGATAGAGTTTATTCTCATCATGACATTTGAAAAATTCAGATATGTAAGAGAATCATAGTTAAAACCAACATATCTTCTAAGCAATCGAAAACCAAATGTCAAAGTATGTTAGTCCAACATCAACTTGTTAGTCATATTACATGCCCAAATAGTTAGTCGAATAGTTAGTATAGAGGCATGTCACAAATCACAAAGAAAAACCAAAGTTGAGTTGAGTGGATACTCATACTTACCTTGATCATCATTCATTGTTCAAAGTTCTCTCTAACTCTCTCCCCCTTTTTGTCACAAAACAAAGCCAAAACGTAGCAAGAGCTACAATATGTAAGGAGAGTAAAAAAAAGTCTATTAATATGCACAAACTGAGAACTAAACTAAAAGTAAGAATAAAAACTAAGTCCTGAAAACTAAGAACCAAGAACTGCGAACTGCAAGAGAGTAAGATCATAGAAAAAGTGATCAGAAGGTGCTGCTCAGTCTGAAGAATCTGAACTAGTACAACTCAGCTTGCTCAAAATCCCTTTAAGCAAATTCTTAATATTTGAGTACTTTTTCTTGATCTTCTTGTGTTCAGAGGAAATCTGCTGAAGTTCTTTCGATATTCTCTCTTGTGCAGCAGAGAGTCTTTGTTGTTCCTGACGAATCGATTCCAAAGCCTCTGTGTCAGTTGTCCGTGTCTTTGAGTGCGATGGACGCTGTGTAGATGCAGATGGTGCATCCGGTCCCGAACCCATGGAGATTCAGTTTGCAGAATTCCAGAAAGTGAGCGTGCTCTGGTGAGAGGCCCACTATGCTGACTCGCACTTCTTTGGACATTTTTCCTTCTTGTATATTGTTTGGTTGTTGAGGCAGATTTCATTAGTCTTTTTCCTTTGGTAAATTTCCTGTCCTCCTCATCAATTTTTCGTTGAACATCTTTGAAGAATTCGTCCCATTCTTCCTCATCGTAATCCGAGCTGTCCTCCTTGGCTTCGTTCGTTTTGTCTTGAGTTGAGACATCCGGTTCTTCTTTAACAGATGTGCTCGTGTGCACCATTGTGACCAGTAGCAGGATTAACCAGGAGAATGCCATTGGTGTGAGTGCTTTGAGTTTTGAGAAAGTGTCCTGTGAAAACCAACTCAAGAACATATGAAAAATCGTCAATTTTGAAAAATTTGAAAAATTGTACCTAGACAATCATAATCATGTAGAGAAGCCAAGAATCAAATTAGTTTTCCAAAAAGAATTTTAAAAATAGATCAATTCCATGATTTTCAAAAATTCCTCTTTTATGCCCTAAACCAGAATTTTTAGAAATCGAAGCCTAAAAACTCGTTTATCTTGAGAAAACCCAGCATAAAAGCAAAACTAATTGACCCAGAGTTCTTATTTCAAAAGAAATTTGATCAAAAACCATTCACAAACGAAAAAGTTCCAAGATTTCAACTCACGTTTGATGAAAAACCTGTAAAAACCGAGTTTTGATCAATAAAACTTACTTGAATCCGAAGAACTTTGAGTTTGGAAGCTCCAAAATGCAAGAAATCTAGAGAGAGAAGCTCTAGAGACTTTAGAACAAAAGATTAGGGTAAAAGAAATCAAATCCTCTTTGTTCTTATAAAAACCCTAGCCGTGATCCGGATCGGATCGTGAGAATGTGATCCGGATCGGCTACCCGCAGGAAGAATCCTGCGTTCGGGATCCGGATCACTTACCCCGATCCGGATCGGCTTCAACTTTTTCTCTTCAGAAAAATTCCATAAAATCCAGAAAAAGTATGTAAGCACTTTACCATGTCAACTTTAAACAAAAGACATCGTTTCATACAACAAGAAATAGATTATGCAAAATCTATCAAAAATACCCAAAAATGAAACGAAAATTTACGAAAGTTAAAACACTTAAAGTTGAACAACTTCAATTACATCTATCCTGATCTTATGTGTAATGCCTTTATCAAATCATCAATTTTGGTAAAGAAAATGAAGTATACCAAGATCAATAGATGTTTGAAATCCCAGATAAGTTAGATAATATATCTAGACAATCTGTTGAAGGAGTGGCTCTTTGAGCATCTTTTATAAAAATCCCACCTTATACCAACCATGAAATACGACTGAGTCAAGTATTTCAATATGAATTTCATCAACATTTTCAAAACAAAAATTTGCTTTTCATTCATGGAGTATCTTTTTCTTTCTTTCATTTTCTCCATGTGGTGGTAGTTTTCACACTCCTCATTGGGATGTAACTCTTTCCACATCTTTTGAGCATTTTACATTTCATTGACTCCCCCTCAATTGGCTATCAATTATTTAATATATAAGGTATTCAACCAAACCATTGATCTCGAATTCATACTCGACTAAGCAATCAAATATGATAATGACTATACCAAGAGATCATTGAGAGAGAAATTGACTTTGATCACTTAAAAGATGGTTTAATTAACGTAAATGATCATTGCAACATTGAAATATTATGACATCAAAAGCATAATAAATTTCTAAATGCATAAAAGGATGCAATTAAAGTCAATTATGATTTATGCTCAATTAATGTCCTATGTACAAAACATAGATAAAGAACAAAACAAAAACAAAAACAAAACCTAACCTAAGCAAAGGTTTCAAAAGAGTTTATTTCAAGGAAAGCATGCCAATTGCTTTACGCAAGTGAATAAAACGTTTTTGATCCAAAGGTTTTGTTAAGATATCAGCTAATTGATCCTCAGTTGAAATATATGACAGTTGAAGAATGTTTGATTCAACTAGCTCTCTAAGAAAATGATATCTAAGTTCAATATGTTTTGTTCTAGAGTGCAACACAGGGTTTTTAGAAATGTTAATAGCACTAGTGTTGTCACATAAAATGGTTACCGAAGATGTTGAAATCCGGAAATCGCTCAACACGCTTTTCATCCAAATCAATTGGGTTGAACAACTTCCTGCAGAAATGTACTCCGCTTCGGCAGTCGAGAGTGCTATGCAATTCTGCTTTTTACTGTGCCATGCAACAAGGCAATGGCCAAGATAGAAGCATGCACCACTCGTGCTTTTCCGGTCATCCACTGATCCAGCCCAATCGGCATCTGAGTATCCAACAATATCCAAAGTCGTTCCCATAGGATACCAAATTCCGAAATTGATTGTACCTTTGATATATCGGATGATCCGTTTCACCGCTTTCAGGTGAACCTCCTTCGGTGCTGATTGATATCTCGCACAAATCCCAACACTGAAGGATATATCCGGGCGACTAGCCGTGAGATATAGTAGACTTCCAATCATACTGCGATACAGTTTCTCGTCTACATTCTCACTTTGTGATTCACTTCCAAGTCCCTTATGGCTAGTTCCCATTGGAGTCGGAAAATCCTTAGAATTTTCAAGATCAAACTTTTTGACCAACTCCAGTGCATACTTGGATTGACACAAGTGAATTCCTTCATCGTTTTGTTTAACTTGTAATCCAAGAAAATAATTCAATTCGCCCATCATGGACATCTCAAATTCGCTTTCCATGGTCTCCGCGAATTTGGAAGCATCATTATCTCTTGTTGCGCCAAAAACAATGTCATCGACATAGATTTGAGCAACTATGAAATTGTTTTGATAATGCTTCACAAAGAGAGTCCTGTCAGCTCCCCCTCGAGTGTAGCCCTTTTCCAAAAGGTGCTTTGTCAACCTTTCGTACCATGCTCGCGGTGCTTGTTTCAGACCGTAAAGAGCCTTTTTCAGACGAAAAACATGGTTAGGTAGTTTATGATCCACAAAACCTTTCGGTTGAGCCACATAAACTTCCTCATTTAAAAACCCATTTAAAAAGGCGCTCTTAACGTCCATTTGAAATAATTTGATTTTAAAATGACAAGCAATCGCAAACAATATACGAATGGACTCGAGTCTAGCTACAGGGGCGAAAGTTTCATCAAAGTCTATACCTTCTACTTGAGAGTAGCCTTGAGCAACTAACCTTGCTTTGTTCCTGATGATAGTACCTTCTTCATTTTTCTTGTTCTTGAAGATCCATTTGGTACCTATCACATTGTGTTGCTTCGGAGGCTTCGTTAATTCCCAGACTTTGTTTCGCTCGAATTGATGGAGCTCTTCTTGCATTGCTTTAATCCAGTAGTCATCTTGGAGAGCTTCATCAACATTCCTTGGTTCGATTTGAGATACATAGCATGCAAATCCGCAAACCAATTGTCTCCGTGTTCTAACTCCTTCTTGTGGATCTCCAATGATGTTCGATTCAGGGTGATCCTTGGAGATGCGTAACGTTTGAGGTAGAGGAGTAGACGGAGGTACACGAGATGATTCCTGCACATCAGATAAACTTGAAGAACCGTTAGATGCATCAACATTATTATCGAAAGAATTGTTAGAAGAAGATGCATTAGCAGGTGTATCATCATCAAGAGAGATATCGAGGGTAGATTTTTCAGATTCAAAGTGAAAAGCTTCATCTACCTTAACATTTATCGATTCTACGATCGTCTTAGATTCTAAGTTAAAAACTCGATATGCTCTGCTGTTTGTAGAATAACCTAAGAAAATCCCTTCGTCACTTCGAGAGTCAAATTTTCCAAGATTCTCACGATCACGTAAAATAAAACACCGACTCCCAAAGATACGAAAATATTTGATGTTAGGTTTTCTACAAAACCAAAGTTCATATGGTGTATTCAATGTCCCCGGGCGCAAATACACGCGATTAATAACATAAACAGCAGTGTTCACCGCTTCAGCCCAAAAATAAAAAGGTAAGTTCCGGCTGTGAAGCATAACACGTGCCATTTCCTGTACGACCCTGTTTTTGCGCTCGACTACACCATTTTGTTGAGGTGTGTAAGGTGCAGAGAATTCATGTTTAATGCCATTAGAAGTGCAAAAATCAATGAATTTGGAATTTATGAATTCCCCACCTCTATCACTCCTAACTCGAGTAATCCTATCATTCTTTTCATCATAATACGATTGCAGATTTCGAGAAAAGAATCAAAGGTATCAGCTTTTTCTTTTAAGAATGCTACCCAAGTATATCTAGAAAATCATCAACCAATAAGAAAATATACCATTTACCTCCCAGAGATGGTTGACGAGTTGGCCCCATTAAGTCCATATGCAAAAGTTCCAAAGGCCGTTTTGTACCTATGTGGTTCAAGTTCTTGTGTGCAGTCCTAGACTGTTTTCCTTTTTGGCAACCGCCACACACAAGGTTTTGTTCAAAAGAAAGTTTCGGAACCCCCTTGACCACATCTTTGTTCGAAATTCTAGCAAGTTCCTTAAAGTTTATGTGACCTAGCCTTTCATGCCAAAGTGTTTCATTTTTCAAAGATGCTAGGTTACATTTTTCAGAAATCTTAGTAGGAACTACATAACAATTGTTTTCTGATCTAACCCCCTTTAAAAAGAAAGCATGGTTCATGTCAGTTACAGTGCATTTATCAGATGAAAAATTAACTGAATAACCACTATCACAAAGTTGACTTATGCTTATGAGGTTAGTCTTAAGGCCATGAACAAATAACACATTATCTAGAACCGGGCCATCTGGAATAGCTACCGTTCCCTTTCCAACAATTTTGGAAGACCGACCATCTCCGAAGACAACAAGTCCTCCGGAGTTTTTCTCAAATGTTTGAAAACAGTTTTTGTCGCCGGTCATATGACGGGAACACCCGCTATCCAGGTACCAAGACGAACTATCATATGCATGCAAGGAAACATTGGTAGCAAGACAAGGAAAATTTCACCTTTGCGCACCCAAACCTTTTTGGAGTGCGTCGGTAATGATCGTGAAGTTGATCTCCTAGGTGAGAGCGTCTTGCTTGAAGAGTTACTGCTCCTTGATGATATCGTCTTGAGCGGTGTACTACCAAGACTCTTTTCCTTCAAATGATTTGCATTTGATTTCTGAGGAATAGCCTTTTTGGTAGTCATTGCAAGAGGTGCTTGAGGTGTGCGTTTGGCTTCCGTCTTGCAATTTCTCCTTATGTACCCTGAAATGCCACAACGAAAATGTGGTGGCCCAGTTTCCCATGCAGCTTTTCTGGTGAATCCATTGTTTAGAACACCTATTGCTGGTGTGTCTGGCCCATTGTGCGTCAAGGAGATGCTACAGATGGACCCTGTGAGATATCTACAGCTGTGTTGGCCTTCGGCTGTGTTTGACGAAATTTTGAGAAGGCTTTTGGCCAAACAGAGGTTAGGAATGGATTCAGCGCGGAAAAACGCTTAAAAACGGCTATTTGCTTGTTAAATTCTGAGTCCGGATGCCCAAAAACGGACTCCCGGAAGTTTACGGTGAATTTCGGTGCATGGGAGGGGCCGTGGACCGCCGGCTGCCACGTGGCAGCCCATGATTGGCCGGTCTGCAGCGCGCGGTCCACAGAGGGCCGCGGCTGGGTGCACGGACCCGGCGCATGACACGTGGCGCCGCCTGATTGGCAGGCCCTTGGTGCGCGGTCCACGGAATTCGGGCCGGCGGTGCATTGTTTGAACGCCGGTGCAGGATTCTGAGCGGGACCCACGTTTCGACCTCCGATTGGCGGGCGCTGGGGGATCGGTCCACGGAGTTCCCCGCCCGGTGCATAGACCCGGCGCAGGGACACGTGGCGGCAGCTGAGTGGCGGGCTCAGCTTGCGCGGTGCACGGAGTGGGTGAAGTCCCGCCTCGGGATGGAGCGCGCGCAGGGGGGCGCTGACGCGGCTGTCGGCCGCACTCGAGTGCGCCACGCGTCGCGACGCGAGCGGTGGCCGTACTCGAGTGCGCCACGCGTCAGCACGCGGTTGGCGGACCGTACCTACCCCCTGACCGCGAGTGGGACACGTGGCGCACAGCGGACGGCCTTGCACCGCTGTTCCGTGTTATGGGGACACGTGTCAGCCCAGGAAATTTTCGGGCGCGTCGGACGGGGGCCGTCCGACCCTTCTTCCGGATTTCGGGCGCCCGAAAGTTGCGCCCGAAACCCGCCCACTCAGCCTTTTTGGCTGTGCCTATAAATAGGCTTCCTGGGCCCTTTTGCTCACTTTTTTCTTCTCCTTTTCACTGTGAGGTCTTCAGAGAAGTTCTTCCCCTCGCAGAGCTCCATCCATCTGCAGATTTTGGGACTTTTTGGGGGCACGCTTTTCGAGATTCTCATTTTCTTGGCGCGCGCGACGCTCGTTCTTCGGTGTTTCTTCCGTCGCTCTTCGGTGTACGAGCTCCCCCGACCTACTCCGACCATCTTTTCGAGCGATTTCTTCGCCGCTGGATTCGTGACAGGTGAGGCTACGATTTTGGGTTTCACAGACATTTCCAGATTTCGCGTTTTTCGAGGTGTTTTCTCGTGCTCATTGGGACCCTTTTTCTGTGAGCTTTTGGTGAGGACAGCGGCTTCCTTTGAGGATATCTTCGCGCACAGATCTCGGATCAGGACGTGCTTATAGACTTTTTTCATCTACTCGACGCAAGGATCATCGTGGTATTTTTTTTGGGATTTTATGAGATCTTCCCGGAGGTATATATTTTCCTTTTCATCTGTGCAAGATTTTACAGTTATGTGGATGTATGTTTTCGCGCGCCCGTGTTGTGGAATTTATATCTTGGCCTACGGAACTCCGATTTGGGCGTGCAGGTACTTGTTTCGAAGCTATCGACGCGAGGAACGCCGGGGTATTTTTGTTGGAATTTACTGAGCACTCTCTACAGGTGAAATTTCAGCATCTTTACAGCTGAAATCCAGCATGTGATATTTGGACAGATTTTTTGGAGATTGTGTATAACTGTAGCCTATGTTGTACCCAGGTGGGATTTTGGACTGTATTGAGCGTACTGGACAGTGAGTTGCTGTGGTTCTGGTTTTATCAGCTGTAGGATTTGGACAGATCTGCGCATCAGGTGGGTGACCTCTTTTTCAAGATCAGCGGACTGTGTACTAATTCTAGCTTTAGGGACTTGCATATTTTAATGTTTGATGTCCAGCATGCTAGAATGTGTGAATTATATTCCTGTTGTAGTTGATGATCATGTGATTATTTTTTCCCCTAAGCTGTTGATTATTATTATCTTGCTCCCTACAAGTTGTTATTATTGTTTATCTTGGAACTTGACCTAGCACCACTGTCATATGATGCATGTTCAGCCAGACTGTAGAAAACCTCAACTTGGGCTAGGTTTTTATTGCTCTAGACATTCCCACTGCACTATTCTTTATCACTCTGGACTTAGAGTTTTACTCGCCCAAGTAGTGGGCCGAGAGGTCGGATTATTGTGGGATGCATTTACACTCGTGTCAGGGGACCGAGTGGAGTTGTTAGCAGTCTGTAGACCAGATTTCTTTGGGAGAGTGACTTGGGCATTAGATCTGGGATCTTGGGAGCCATTTGAGTGACAGTGGGTCTCGGCTGTGCAGTTTTCCAGCCTGTGAGTGAGACAGTGTTCCTTTGGTTACAGCCGATCTTGTTGATCGAGGATTTGGATTATAGCCTGCATGAGCCACATTTGAGCTCGACAGAGATACGCGGATACTTTCCTCGGTGGGGTCGCTCCCCTCGAGAGCCACTCCGGAGTTGGGCCTGTTCTTCTATCGCGACTTGTCGACGCAGTGTTCCCTCTGGCTGGGCCAGTTAGTGGCAGTCACGGACACAGTCCCTCTGGCTGGGCCAGTTAGTGGCAGTCATGGACGCCCTACGTAAGTCCGGTCCCCCGGGACGTGACGGCAGTAGGTAGGCGCAGGTTTGACTGGACCCTATGCGGCAGTCAGTTGAGATTGGGTGATTTGAGTCGAGAGCTAGTTGTAGCATCATGTTCTCCCTGTTCCACTTTTGAGCATCTAGATAGAGGCATAGTAGCTGTAGAGTTTACTTTACCAGCTTTTCCCTTTCCGCACTGCATTTGTTACTTTTGCCTCTAGTAGACTTAGTGGGCAGACCGTCGGGCTTGTTGGCGGCACCCACTGAGAACTACTTGGGACGTAGTTCTCACACCCGTCGTGGTGTCTTTTCCCCAGGGACTTCTTCTTCTGGTTCCTGCTGCACCTGTTGCTGACCCGACTGATCGAGGTAAGGGAGTCGCGAGATAGATCCCTACCAGTGTCGCCTGAGAGTAGATGTACCTCCTACTTTTGAGAGTTCATGTCGAGTGACTTGTAGTGAGGATTGAGTTGTACTCTTCTTATTTTGAGAGATACTTGTATTTTGGTGAGGTTTCTGCTTGTATATTTTGTGAGAGTTATTTTTATTTTATCCAGCTTTTACTATTCAGCTCTGATATCTGTATAGTGTAGACTTCTTTTGCAGGTTAGTCGCTACGTCTATACGGGGCTTCCCGTATGGGCGGCAGATCTGTTGGCGAGCCCGGGTAGCAGTTTCGACCCGGGGCGTGACAGATTAGAGTGGTATCAGAGCCTAGGTGTAGGTCATTGAGGACTTAGAAACCCTAGGCTTATGGTTGGACCCTAGGATGACTTACGTGAGAGACGTAACTTTTTAGCGAGAGTCTGGATTGGGGTCTTAACTCTCCCAGTGGATGGGATGAGTGATCGACATGTCTTCCTTCGGTGGCAACTATGTTGGCTGCAGACAACATAGTGCTACGGGAAGGGCGACATGCCATTGACTTTCGCTGGATTGGGTCGTGTTTTGTTTGGGGGTTCTGACTGTTCTTCTGGTTCCCCGCAGGTGAGTGATGCCTCCGCGACGCCGGATGTCGACGCGCTCGCAGCCTTCTTCTTCTGTGCCCGAGCAGGAGGACTCGGGACAGGGACATCAGGGTGAGGTACAGGAGCTTCGTGCCCAGTTGGCACAGATGTCTGAGGCTGTTCAGCGCCAGGAGGAGGCCTCGCATCGCCAGGAGGAGGCTTCCGACGCCAGGAGGAGGCCTTGGGTCGGATGATGCTTATGTTAGAGCAGAGGTCACAGCCTGTGGTAGCACCCCCTGAGAGTTCGCCTGTGCCCTCTTCGCCAGCTGCAGCACCCCCTGTGATTCCGTCAGCACCGGCAGTTCCTGTCGAGCCGGTTTCGTGCGGACCACCGTCTGGGCCGACGGGACCTTTTACTTCTTCTGAGCAGAGTACAGCGGTGGATTTGTTGATGAGGTTCCGCCGGTTCGATCCACCCCGTTTCTCTGGTCTGGGTGCTGAGCCGTGGGAGGCCGAGACTTGGGTTACGGCCATGGAGCGTCACTTTGAGAGTTTGTTCGTTGAGGATCGGTTTCGGGTCTTCTTGGCAGCGCATTATCTGGAGGGCAACGCCGAGGCTTGGTGGCGGCGTGTGCGACCCGCTGGTCCGCCTGGGACGCAGCTTCTTCCTTGGGCGGAGTTCCGCAGTCTTCTTTTGGGGGCCTTCTTTCCTGAGAGTGTACGGCAGAGATTGGAGGAGCAGCTGAGGAGTCTCCGCCAGGGAGATCGGCCCGTGCATGCATACATAGCTGAATTCAATCGGTTGATAGCTAGTATGCCTCACGTGGCCAGGGATGAGGCTCACCGGTTTACATGTTTGAGCGGGGGCTGCGCCGGGACATTTATCAGCTTGTTCGCTCTCGCAGATTGCAGACATTGGAGGCCTCGATGGAGCAGGCGTTATATGTTGAGTCTGGAGAGGCAGTTATGGAGAGGTGGCTCCAGCCCCCGTAGTGACTCCAGGGGCGAAGCGCCCGGCGCCGGTGGATGAGGGGCAGTCGAGTAGGCAGGGACCCCCGAGACCCCCACGATTCCATCCTCAGGGTCGTGGACGCCAGGGGCGCCAGAGATCTGGATCATCTCGTCAGTCTTCGCAGCAGCGTCGACCACCTCGACCCCAGCAGTCATCTCAGCAGCAGCAGACTTCGCGGCAGTCCCGGCAGGATCGTTGTATCTTTTGTGGAGGGCCGCACTTACCGATGCATTGTCAGCAGAGGCACGGCCGTTGCTTCCGTTGTGGACAGGCCGGTCACATTCAGAGCTCATGCCCCAGAGCAGGTTCTCCAGCTCCTTCCACCGCTTCAGCACCTTCTCTTCCTCATCAGACGGCAGGGCCTTCTGTGGCCTATGGTAGGCCTGATCATGCTCCATCCTCCTCGCGGCAGCCAGATCGACGACCACCAGCACCGAGCGGGCGTGTCTATGCCGCCCAGTTTGAGGATGCTTCTGCCGCAGATCACGTCGTCGCAGGTATTATTTTGATTTCTGCAGTTCATACCCGCACTTTTTGATACTGGCGCATCGCACTCATTCATTAGTAGAGCATTTGCATCCCTACATGGTATAGAGGTAGTTTCATTATCGCATGCATTAGAGGTTCAGATTCCAGGCCATGTCTTGCATGTCGAGGAGTATTGTAGGGATTGCCCTGTACAGTTGGGACCCTGGTCCTGCCGGCAGACTTGCTCGTCTTGCGGCAGCTCCAGGATTTCGACGTGGTACTTGGCATGGATTGGTTAGCTCGGTATTTGCCACCATTGACTGCAGAGAGAGGACGGTGACCCTCCGCGAGCCTGGACAGGAGGAGTTCGTTTACAGAGGCTGCCAGAGTACTTTATTTGCCATGACTATTTCTTCGGCGAGAGCCCGGCGGATGATGAGTAGGGGTTGTACCGCCTTCCTGGCGACGATTGTAGAGGTGCCTACGGCGGCACTGGGACTCGAGGATATCCCTATTGTCCGCGAGTTCCCAGATGTGTTTCCCTCAGAGTTGTCGACCATGCCGCCGGAGAGGGAGATTGAGTTTGTGATTGATGTGGTTCCAGGAACCGCACCAATCTCGAAGGCACCTTATAGGATGGCACCTGCTGAGCTGAGAGAGTTGAAGGCCCAGCTGCAGGATTTGATGGATGTGGGCTTTGTGAGGCCCAGTGTATCTCCGTGGGGAGCGCCAGTTTTATTTGTGAAGAAGAAGGATGGGTCGCTTCGTTTATGTGTGGTGGACTACAGGGAGCTGAATAAAGTGACCATCCGGAACAAGTACCCCCTTCCACGGATTGATGATTGTTTGATCAGTTGCAGGGAGCGTCTGTGTTCTCGAAGATTGATCTCCAGTCAGGTTACCACCAGCTGAGGGTGAGGGCCGAGGACATTCCCAAGACGGCTTTTAGATCCCGGTACGGGCATTATGAGTTTACAGTTATGCCTTTTGGATTAACTAATGCCCCTGCTGCATTCATGGATTTAATGAACCGGGTATTTCAGCCGTACTTGGATCGGTTTGTCGTTGTGTTTATTGACGACATTCTGATTTACTCCCGGAGTGATTTGGAGCATGAGGAGCACTTGAGGATAGTGCTGCAGCTTCTGCGAGAGAAGAAGCTGTATGCCAAGTTTAAAAAGTGCGAATTTTGGCTTCGGGAGGTTGCTTTTCTAGGCCACGTTGTATCAGCCGCAGGAGTGGCAGTGGACCCGACGAAGATTGATGCTGTTCGGGATTGGCCTAGACCGACGACGGTTACTGAGGTCCGTAGCTTTTTGGGATTAGCAGGTTACCACCGTCGCTTTGTAGAGGGCTTTGCGAAGCTCTCTACTCCCCTGACCAGTTTGACCAGGAAGGGGATAAAGTTTGTTTGGACTGAGCGGTGCCAGGAGAGCTTTGAGGAGCTGAAGAGGAGATTGATCTCGGCACCAGTTTTTGCACTTCCAGTGATGGGCGATGGATTTGTGATCTACAGTGACGCCTCTCACAGCGGCTTGGGATGTGTTTTGATGCAGCATGGTAGGGTAATTGCTTATGCTTCACGGCAATTAAAGGATTATGAGAAGAATTACCCTACTCATGATTTGGAGCTTGCAGCTGTGGTGTTCGCGCTGAAGTTGTGGCGGCATTACCTCTACGGGGAGCATTGTGAGATTTACACTGATCATAAGAGCTTGAAGTACCTGTTCACACAAAAGGAGCTGAATTTGAGGCAACGCCGGTGGTTGGAGTTGCTAAAGGACTATGATGTGAGTATCCTTTATCACCCCGGCAAGGCCAATGTAGTGGCAGATGCTTTGAGTAGGAGGTCAGCGCAGAGCTTGAGCATGTTGATCACCCAGCAGGCACCGCTTGTGGAGCAGATGAGGCGCTTACAGATTGAGGTTGTATCCCCTGGGGTCTCTGCTAGACTCATGTCTATGGTCTTGCAGCCCACTCTGTTGGAGAGGATCAGGGAGACACAGAGTGAGGACCCCCACTTGACTCGGATCAGATCACAGATTCAGGCTGATCAGATAGGGGATTTTGCAGTGGATAGCTCGGGAGTACTGCGGTACAGGGACCGAGTGTGTGTGCCTATGGACACTGAGATCAGAGATCAGATTTTGAGGGAGGCCCATTATACACCTTATACCATTCATCCTGGTGGTACTAAGATGTATAAGGACCTCAAGCACATTTTTGGTGGCCCGGAATGAAGCGGGATATTGGAAGATTTGTGGCTCATTGTTTAACTTGCCAGCAAGTGAAGGCAGAGCATCGTGTTCCTGCTGGCAAGTTGCAGAGTCTTCCAATTCCCGAGTGGAAGTGGGACCACATCACCATGGATTTCGTCACTGGACTGCCGAGGGCGCAGAGTGGGGCCGACGCGATTTGGGTGTATTGTGGATAGACTCACCAAGTCTGCACACTTTTTTGCCTGTTCAGATGACTTGGTCGTTGGAGCGACTTGGCACAGTTATACTTGGATGAGATAGTGAGGCTGCACGGCATACCAGCGTCGATTGTATCAGATCGGGACCCGAGGTTCGTTTCACACTTTTGGGGGAGTCTTCATTCAGCCTTGGGGACCCAGCTCAGTTTTAGCACAGCTTTCCACCCACAGACCGATGGACAGTCAGAGCGCACCATACAGACCCTTGAGGATATGTTGAGAGCGTGCGTTATGGATTTTGGAGGAGGGTGGTACCGGCACTTACCTTTGGTTGAGTTTGCGTACAACAACAGCTATCAAGCGAGCATTCAGATGGCTCCGTTTGAGGCGTTGTATGGACGCAAGTGTCGGTCACCCCTGTATTGGAGTGACGTGGGTGAGAGGAGGACTTTGGGACCGACTTACTGTTGGAGGCAGAGGAGAAAGTCAGATTGTTCGCCGACATCTTGAGACAGCCCAGAGTCGTCAGAGGAGCTACGCTGTACTCGGCGGCGAGACCTAGAGTTTCAGATTGGTGATCATGTCTTTTTGAAGGTCTCGCCTTCGAAAGGGTCCGGAGATTTGGAGTGCGGGGGAAGCTTAGTCCCCGCTTTATTGGACCCTTTGAGGTACTTGAGAGGATTGGCCCTGTGGCTTATAGAGTTGCTCTTCCACCTCGCCTGGCCGGAGTTCACGATGTCTTCCACGTCTCAGCTTTGAGGAGATATGTTTTCGACCCCTCGCACGTGATTGACTTCACTTCCTTTGGAGATCGGCGAGGATCTTGGCTACGAGGAGCGCCCGTTGCGGATTCTCGCTCGTGAGGTGAGGGAATTGCGCAACCGGGCCATACCTTATGTGAAGATCCTGTGGAGCAATCACGAGGAGCGAGAGGCTACTTGGGAGCTGGAGACGGTGATGCGGTATGCCTATCCCTTCCTGTTCGAGACTTCTTTTGAGGTACGCCTGTTTGTTTCTTGTTTCGGGGACGAAACTCCCTTTTAGTGGGGGAGGATGTGGTGGCCCTGATTTCCCATGCAGCTTATTATCCTGGGTTGAACCATTGGTTTATAGAACACCTATTGGGCTGGTGTGGTCTGTCCCATTTGCGTCAAGGAATGCTACCGGACTGGACCCTGTAGAGAAGTATCTACAGCTGTGTTGGACCCTTCGAGCGTGTTTGCCGAAATGTTTGAGAAGGCTTTTGGCCAAACAGAGGGGTTGCATGTGATTCAGCGCGGAAAATGCTTAAAAAGGCTATTTGCTTGTTAAAATTCGGAGTCGGATGCCAAAAACGGACTCCCGGAATTTCACCGGTGAAATTTGCGGTGCATGGGAGGGGCCCGTGGACCGC